>VXBI01005282.1:193789-225296 GCA_013397375.1 Toxostoma redivivum
GAGGAGGAGGAGGAGGAAGCAGCAGCCTGTGGGTGGCAGGCGCAGGGAGCTGGGGACTGCTCCTGCTCTGCCATCCCGTAACTGCCTGAGCTTGCAGCAGGGGACCTCTGTGATTTGCAAAGCTGGTTCCTGGCACACCCTGAAGATCAATAATCTACTTAGCTGAAAGTTTGCTGGATCTCTGTTCTTCCCTGCGTTTTCTCCTGTCCCTTGATTGGAGTGCTGGATTCCTTTCCTTCAGTGCTTCAGTCTCATCTCAGGAGCCCTGTGTTCTGTTCCTCTCACTGGCTCGGGTTTTCAGCCGCTCTGCTGCTTCCTCTGGGTGTTTTGCTGGTTTCCACACGGAGCCACGTGGCTCAGGCTGGGTCAGGCCTGACCTTTGCCAACCCGAGATGAGGTGCTGCAGCCTGACAGCTGCACTGGATGCACAGCAGCCTGGGGACACCAGTGACAGCAAGGGCAGGAGGTGACAGTCCCATGAGAGTCACAGGCATGGGGGGCACTGCCCATCTCTGGAGAAGAGCCAGCTGCAGTCTCACAGTTGGTGATCTGGGATACTTGGATGGATGAGGAGAATCCCACAGGGATATTTGTGCCAAGTACCCAGACCCACATAGTCCTCCAAGACAACCCTGGCAGCTCAGTGGGCACCACCCCACAGCTTCTCCAGGGATCTGGGATGAACAGGAGCAAGGTGAGGCCACTCCTGGTTCCTCCTCAGGTAGTGTCCCCACCTCCTGCCTGTGCCGAGCTGTCCCCTGGAGTGATGCTGCTCTGGGAGTCCTGGCAGAAAGACTTCTTCTTTTTCTCCTCCAGCCTCACTGGGGAGCAGAGATGTGGAAATGGGTGTCAGGGACAGGTGTCAGGGGTGTCCCATCCTGCTCCTGCCATCCAGAGCAGCTCCTCAGCTTTGCACCTTCCTTAGGCCTGCTGAGCCCCTGCATTCAGGCTCAGTGATCCTTACCCACAGCCCTGAGTGCTTCTTCCCCTGGGGTGTTTTCCCCTGAATTTTTGGCAGCTCTCCCGTGGCTCTGGCGCCCAGGAAAGGGTTACAGCTCCCCAGCTCTGAACGTTTCAGTTTGCTTTGTTCAGTGCAATGCATATTTCATACGCTCAGCTTCCCAGCTGGCAGAGGCCTGGAAACCCTGCAAGCTGTCGGGCATTGTCTCTCTCCTTCTTTACTTGTTTGTTTGTTGGGTTTTTTGGGTTGTCATTTTTGTTGGATTTCTCTTTTTTTTTTCCCTTTTTCATCTTTCCCAAATTGCTCTCTCTCTCACCAAAGCCCAGCCCTAGTGCTGACAATGGGGGGCTATCAATAGCTAAATGGCTGCACAGCTGCAGCCAAGGCAGGGCTGTAGCCAGGGCTTTTATGGCCAGCAATTTCCTCGTGCCGAGGCTGCAGAGTGGGGACGGATGGCTCGAAGGAGCTGGCAGCAGGAGGACGATGTGCCAAGGGCTTCCCCCCCTTCCAAAGGTTGTCATTATCTCGTTTATCCATATGCAAGCTGTCGTCCTGGACAGGAACCGGCTCGGCTGTGGCCGTCCCTCCCAAAAGCCACCAGCATCTCTGTCCCCTCCTCCCCGTGCCCCCCCGTGTCTGTGCCATCTGCTCACAGCTTGCTGCTGGTTGCCAGCTCCTCTGTGGGGCTGGGGGCAGCTGCAATTGTCACCCGTGGTTGGGGCTGCAGCTCTTGGCTGTTGATGTCCCTGTGGAGGGGACCAGGAGTGGCTCCACCTCGCTCCTGTTCATCCCAAAACTCTGGAGAACCCATGGGGTGGTGCCCACTGAGCTGCCAGGGCTGTCTTGGAGGACTGGGCACCCCTGTGTCTGTGTGGGTGTGGGTACTTTGCAGAGATACCCCAGTGGGGTTCTCCTCATCCATCCCAGAGCAGTTGGTGACATTGCAGCTGGCTCTTCTCCAGAGATGGGCAGTGCCCCCGTGCCTGGCATTCCTGGGAATGGCCAGGATGTCATCACCTGGGGACCTGCCCCAGAGGAACAACCACAGGAACACTTGGATTGCTCCTTTTTTATCCCATTCAGACCTCAGCCTAGTTCTTTCTTTGTCCTCAGTGCTCCTGCACTTTCAGAATAGTGAAAAACTTTCAGAATAGTGAAAAACATCTCTCCTCCAGTTTTTCACTGGTTTTCTTGTCCCTGCTCCATCCCATCCTCGTGTATTGGTACCTTAATGGTGAGCTTGACCTCCAGCATCCCCATTCCATCCCCCATGAGGAGTTTTTCCTCAGCTCCATCATCTCAGTGTGGGGAATGTGTTGTTGAAGGCAGTCTGGATTAGATCTGCAGCTTTTCTTCTATCTGCAACCCCAATGCTCAGGATTTCTGGCACCATCCACCTTTGATAAAAACACTCTGCATTTATTCCCATTTTCCATTTCTTCTAAAACCTCCTTCCAAATCCCTTACAGTTCTGGACACTGCATTTGTGTATGTTCCAGTTTTTTTGGTTTTTTTTTTTTGCCATATTTCTCTCATCTTCTCAGGATCCTGTTTTGTGTCCTGCCCAAGTAATTCAAGAGTCTCCACTTTGTTGCCCAGTCTGCTTTTGTTCCTGTATAAACATTTTAGCTATTTCTCATTGATCACATGCAGTTCCTTCCTCAACTTGGGCATTGATTCCATTCTCAGATATATTTATATCTCCTTCCTTCTTTCTGTCCTCTGATTTTTTTTTAATTTGTGGCCACAGCTCTATTTTATTTCTTCCTGGTAGTAAAAGTGGAGGCAGAGGTTGCAGTAGCATCGTGTCCCCTTGTTTCTCAGCTGAAAACTCTTCTCATCACAGGGACACTCTTCCTTTTATAAGGAATTGAGAATATTTCTTTGCACATGGAAGTTGAATCCATCTGTCAGGAAGAACCCTCTTTCCACAGGTGTTTCCTTTGGGGTCACCTTTGTCACAGCACCCTCAGGATCTCTATGAATTTCTTTTTTGTTGTTTTAATCTTCCTTAGCATCCCAGGCTGGTTTGGGTTGGAAGGATGAACTTTATCTCCTTCAGGGACAGCCTCCACTAGAATATTCCTCTTTGTAGCTGAGGGAAGATTTGGGGTGTTTGTGGATGTGGTGGGGAGGTGCTGAAGAGCAGGAGCTGTCTCTGTGCCAGGGGACAGAGCAGGGGATGTCCCCAGGGGATGGCTGGGCACAGGCAGCAGTTCCAGGCTGTGGGGCAGTGTGTGTGCAGCCCCAGCTCATCACAGCCTCCCAAACTGCACTTTCAGGGGAGGCTGATGGAAACCAAACCAAAAGTGGGGCACTGATGGAGTCCTTGCCTGGTTCTCTGCCTGCCCTGAGCCCGGAATGGCACAAGGGCACATCAGGAGCCTTGCCCTGAGGGGGACAGCTGAGGGAGTTGTGCTGACATCTCACCTCGTTTGTCATCCCAGGGAGCCTGCAAATGAGAGAGGGATGAGAACAGCAGCGTGGAGAGCTGTTGGCATCTCTGCAATAGTGTTACACATTGAATTTATGGTGTTAATATAGATCAAGAAGTTTTGTGTCCATGGAACAACTGCAGGGAGGACTGACCTTTCCTAAACTTGGCTTGTTTTCTGTCATGCTTTTGGGATCATCTGGAGCTGATCAGGCTGGTAACTTAAAAAAATCAGTATTGCCTAAAAATATAGACAATCACTTTTGTTTTCAGTGGAGCAACATTTGCTGTAAGTAGAGGGTTGGGTTGTTTGAAAATAACTTTCAGTGTTCCAGCTCCACTGTGCACCAGCCTTGCTTTTAAATTTATAACTCTCCAAAATGAAAAGATTGTGTTATTCCCAGCCCTTTTTATAAAAGTTAACATTGCAAAAACAGATGTGAAATGTGGCCTCGTAGATTACAGCCTGAGCTTGGGGTTTTTAGGTTGGGCTTTTATTTTTTCCTTACTCTCTCTGTGCTGTGTCCCTGAGGAGCAGAAATCTGCCTTTTTCCAGCAGGAGGAAAATTGTTCTGTGTCTAAATTGCCTCCTGCCAGGCTTGTGTGGATGCTGCAGGACACAGAGCTCCCAGGAACGATAATGCCTCTACAAAAACAGGCAACTTAGCAGGGAATTTTTAATTAGGAATGTGCAGGAAAGTTCAGATTGCCTGGGAATTTGGTAATGCTCTAACAAACCTCGCAGTCCTAGGACATCCATTCCAATGTGGAGATGGTGATGGAAGGCAGGTGAGCAGTTCCTCACCCCCACAGCAGGCCTGGGTGTGGTGGGATTTGGAAAAGCAGAGCCTGGGCCAAGCCTGGAGCTGCCTGCTCTGCCCAGGTGGGGCTGAGCTGTTGGATGCTGTGCCCAGCCTGGAGAAAAGGAGGCTCAGGGAGAATTCCTGGCTCTGCACAACTCCTGACAGGAGGGGACAGCCCCAGGTCGGGCTCTGCTCCCAGGGAACAGGGACAGGAGCAGAGGGAACAGCTTCAAGTTGTGCCAGGGGAGGCTCAGGCTGGGCATCAGGAGGAATTTTGTCATGGAAAGGGTTGTTCATTGGAAGGGGCTGCTCAGGGAGGTTTGGAGAACCCATCCCTGGAGGTGTCCAAGGAATGTCTGGACATGGCACCGAGCAGACAAGGTGGGGATTGGGCACAGCTTGGACTCAATGATCCTGAAGCTCTTTTCCAGCCTCAGTGATGCTGGGATTCTGGGACAAGGGGTGATTGAGGGGACAGGGAGGTGTCTGGAGGTGCTGGTGGCAGTTCACGTCCAGCAGAGGAGTGGGCAGCCTGGCTGGGCTCCCCAGCCTGGCTTGGGGTACAGGACAGAGCTGGGTCAGTCCCTCTGGCTTTTTGTATCATTTCCTGTGCTCTGCTTTGTTAAAAAAAGCCCAACAAACACCAGGAAGAAGTTACTTTTCTGGCAGAAGAGGTAGAAGGGCTCCGTCACTTCCACAAACCTCACATACATAAATTATTGTCTTCTATTAGTCACTTAAGGGCTCAGTTGCTTAATTATTTTGATCACAGTAATAATTTATTTACAAGGTGGGGAAAAATGCCAAGCACTTCCAAGCTGAGCAGCACAACAGGGAGGAGGCAGGGCTGCAGAAGCATTTCTTTCCTCCCACAAATCAAAATGTTTTTGTTTCATGGAGTTACAAAGTCCCTTTTGAGGTCCCTGCTGAGAGATGATGATCCAGAGCCTTTGGAACTCTCTCAGGAAAGAAGTTCAGCAAAACCAATTGAAGTTCAGCAGGTTCCTGTGCAGGAGAAGGCTCCAGGGAAAGCCCAGAGCTCCTTCCAGAGCCTAAAGGGGCTCCAGGAGAGCTGGAGAGGGACTGGGGACAAGGGATGGAGGGACAGGACACAGGGAATGGCTTTAAACTGAAAGGGGTGTGCTTAGATGGGATATCAGGGAGAAATCCTTCCCTGGGAGGGTGGCAGGCCCTGGTACTGCCCACAGAAGCTGTGGCTGCCCCTGGATCCCTGGAAGTGTCCAAGGCCAGGCTGGACAGGGCTTGGAGCACCCTGGGACAGTGGAAAGTGTCCCTGCCATGGCAGGGATGGCACTGGATAAACTTTGAAGTCCTTCCATGGACATTTCAATGAATGTGTGAATGTTTGGAGGGTGAAGGGGGAAGAAGGCACCTGGTAGAGTTGAAGTGGATCTCTTTAAAACCTGTTTGCAGCTGAAGGTGTTTGGGTTTTCCCCTAAAAGTCTAAAAGGAACATGCTCTCACCTCCTCCAACCTCACCTCCAGCCTTTCAGCTTCACCTCTGTGTCTCCCACATGTTTCTGCTCAGGAATCCAGCGTGCCTTCCCTGCTTCCCAGAGAAGGACAGGCTGCTCTGAGCTTTCCCTAATTCCATTAGAGTCCATTAGGGGCTCCTTGAGCAGCTCCCAGAGGAGTGTGGGGCAGAGACCGCAGGAAAACAAACGGGGCCACTTTGAACAAATCCCAGGGCAGAGTGCCAGGCAGGGATTCCCAGCTCTTTACAAACCACCCTCCTAATAAAGAGGAAAAAGGGAATGGGGAGGGGGGAAATAGGCATTTTCTAATCACTCAGATTTAGGCCTTCAAAGGATTTATTACAACCTTTTATTTCCATGCACGGAAAATGGAATCTTATCTCATGAGCTGGCTGGTCCAGCTCCACTGGGTTTGGAGCAGGGAGCTCTCAAAAAACCTTCAGGGCCACGCTGTGCCTGGGTGTTAAACTTGCTGGAAAACATTAAAATATGGCAGTGGGAGAAGGGGAGATCCATGCACTCAGCAATGTGATGCCTCCAGCAGCTGCTCGTGCCGTGGAGCCGTGCAGGAACAACGGGATTGGAGGGAGAAAAGAAACAACCACCCCAGTGCTGTACCTGGGATTGCAGGGGGATCAGACACAAGGGCTTGGAGGAGATAAAGGCCATGAACCTTGAATTTGAATTGCTGCTGTTGGGGAGCTGGTGCTGGGGTGGTTTGTGCCCCTGTGCCACGCTGGGGAGCAGTGCCGGTGACATTCCGAGTGCAGCAAGCAAAATCCTATTAAGATAACGTCACGGCCTCTCTGTTTTACTGTTTGCAAGCCAGCCATAACATCATTAAATTACACAACAGGGAGGTGCCTGCTGCCAAGGGGCTCTGCTCGAGATAAGATGTGGCTTGAGCCGCTGCCAAACTTTGAGTTGATATGACAAGAACTTTGGAGCGGGTTCAAGGCTTGATTCACACCAGACATGGCACTGTGCAGGTAAACACTGGGCAGGATTGATCCCTGGGGCTGTGCAGGTACCTGGCACCGTGGAATCCTGGCCAGGATGGGGCTAGAGGGCTTTGTAGCAGACAGATTTACAGCTCTTCTCGTGCTCAGCACTGACAAGAAGAAGCCAGAGCCTGGCAAGGTGTGTAGGTGAAGCTCAGGGAGCTGTTTGCACATTTTAACCTCTGCCATCCCCTCCTCAGCCCTTTTGGGGAGTGGGAAGGAGCCTGAACACCAGGACAGTGCTCAGGGAAGCTGCTTGTCTTGTGATGCCACAGCTGGACCAGCAGGAATAGGAGTGAGAAGAAAGAGCTGCATCATAAACTCCACACAGCCTCTAAGAGCCTGAAACCAGCCTTGCTGGGCTCTGTGTCACCCACCATGTCCCTGCCACACTTATCCATGGAGGCTTTGTGCTTCTTGTGCCATTTTTGCCCACTGTGCCCTTTTTTGTGCCTCTTTGTGCCCTTTGCTGCTGCAGGTGTGGAGTTTTGCTCATGGATACTCTGGACTTCAGCTCCATCTTTCAGATCCGTGGGGAGAACCATCCCCACCTTGCCATCACTCAGCAAAATTCCTCAAAATTGGCATTAACATCTTTTCTTCCTTGCAGCATCTTCCAGGCAGGGAATTGATCCCCAAGCAGGGCTCCGGAAGCCTGGGCTGTGTGTGTAGAGATCCTCTTGTCACCCCACCCTCCAGGACAGGACATCAGGAAGAAAATACTTTAGAATGATGCCTTAGAAGCAGTTTTCTAAGCGTTTTCCATTAGGGAAGCTTTGTTTCCATCAGAGGCTGCAGAGAGCCTGCCCTGCCCTGGGACTGCCTGGCTCTCCAGCACTGCTATTACAGCTTTCCCTCGGGGCCCTCTTTCTGGCACTGCTGATTTTCGGGGTCCCAAATGGATCCTGGCCATTGCAGCAGCTCAAGTACAAAGTGCCTGGGAAAGTGGCTTGGAATTCCTGTAACTGAGCTGTTCTCCATGGAGGCATGGAGCAGGCACATCCCACAGCACCCTTCCATCCCAGCAGTGCCTTTGCACACCTTGGTTGTGGATTTTTGCTGACAGGCAATGGGTTAGATGGGATATTGGGAAGGAATTCCTGGCTGTGAGGGTGGGCAGGCCCTGGCACAGGGTCCCTGAGAAGCTGTGGCTGCCCCTGGATCCCTGGAAGGGTCAGAAAGGACCATCCCTTTCCCAAGAGCATTCCCTGCACGTCTGCATGTGTGACCTCTCTGCCAGCAGCTGGAAGGCCTCACCCTGTCCTGCAGCTCCAGGATGGCAATTTTTGTTTTTATATAACACAGCTGCTTATTTCCAGTGCTTTGGAATATCAAAAGCACCTGGAGGAGCCCTTCCACCTGAGGAGAGAGCTCCTGCAGTGGGCAAGGTGTTCTGGAGCTTGGCAATGCCCGTGGTGTGGGTTCTGTGTGTCACCCTCCACCTGCCATGGTGCTGGGGGACAGGTGACAGGGAAATGCACTCACTGTGTGCTGTCCTAGGTGACACCAGGCCTGGAGGGACAGGAGGGGGAGCTGCTGGTGAAGGGCCCCTCCGTGTTCCGAGAGTACTGGAACAGACCCAAGGAAACCGCGGACGCCTTCACGCCCGACGGATGGTTCAGAACAGGTATGGGAACAGCTCCCCCAGGGGACAGGGACAGGGGACAGGGGACAGCAGCTCTGGGTTGGTGCACAGCACTGGAGAGCCTTGGAGCTGGGGCTGGCAGGCTGGATGTGCCTCCAAACACTGGCTCAAGAAGGGGCTTTATGTTGCCAAGTAATGGGAGGTGTTTGGGGTCCTTTGCTCCTCAGCATGAAGTAGCACTGCTGAATGTTTTCCTGGGAGTTCAGCTTAGCAGACAGGTGGGATTTGTCTCAATTTACACAGGGATTATGTCACAGAATCATTAACTACCAGCTACAACCCCCTGAGAGGAGGGTGCAGCCAGGTGGGGGCTGGGCTCTCCTTCCAGGCTACCATGATTTGAGGAAATGGCCTCAGGCTGTGCCAGGGGAGGCTCAGGTTGGACAGGAGGAATTTCTTCATGGACAGGATTGTTCACTGGCAGGGACTGCCCAGGGAGGTGCTGGAGTCCCCATCCCTGCAGGTGTCCAAGGAATGCCTGGATGTGGCACTCAGTGCTCTGGGCTGGTGACAAGGTGGGGATCAGGCACAGGTTGGACTCGATGTCCTTGGAGGTCTTTTCCAGCCTCGGTGATTCTGGGATTCTCTGATTCCATGACATCCACAGCTCTGATTTCCCCATCCCCCTCTTTACTGTGTGCTGTGGTGGCAGGAGTCAGGCTGCATTTCTGATGCCTTCTGTGTAACCTGATTTATTGATGGTTCCTGAAGAAGCTGTGATTTATTCTAATTGTTCTCCTGAAGCAGAGCTCACTCTGCCAGCAGTGTCACCACGAGTCCCCAAGCCAGGCGGGTACCACAGAGCATCACCAGCCCTCACGTGGGGTGCAGGGCAATCAGCTTTAAAAATTTTTTTTTTTTTTTTTAGTCAACACTCCTGATGAATATTTCAGCTGCAAAGGAATAGCGTGCATTAATTATTGCAAAGAGATGTCTTTAGGAGAAAATGATTTTGAAATTCAGTTTAATTTCATTGTAATGCGCCGCAAACAGGAAGGGAGTATGTGTGTTTAATTGGCTCTCGGGGGTAAGGCCGGGAAGATGGCATGCCTTTGTCACAGGCCATTAGTGATACAGACTGCATAATGAGGGACTACAATCAGCTCACAGCTGCCGGCTCCTACGGGGAGAGAATGATATTAAATAGAAATCAGTATAAATTAAACTTAACCCTTTCGCCGACCGAGCAGAGCTCAGAGCTGGAGACAAGGGAGGGGAGCAGTGACAGCAATGGGGGGTTCAGGGTGGGTCAAGGGGTGCTGGGACACCCCCCCCAGCAGCCAGGTGACCTCCCTGATGTCCCATTTCCCTCAGGCAGGAGGTTTGAACTCCCTTCCCCATCCCTACCCCCGGTTCCTTCCCTTCTTTTCCTCTCCTGCCTCCTGCTCTGTCTCTCATGGATATCAGGTCGATGGGACTGAGTTTTTCCCAAGCCTCATTTATCCAGCAGTGCCAGGAGCAATGCCATGGCCCCATCCTCACCCTGCCTGCCCCAGCCTCATCAGCAGCCTCTGGAGATCACTCAGAGGTGGCAAATGTCCTGTGGTGGTGAAAAAAAACCCTTGAGGGAATGGAAAGGGTTGTGTCCTGTCACAGGGATTGGATCTGGAGGGGAGTATTATCCCCATGAAGCACAAATTGGTTACCCTGGAGCCAAAACCAAACTGGCAGGATCCAACAGAGGTGAATCCTGGCCACTGCCAGGCTGTAATTCCCTGTATCTGCCACTTCCAGGTCAGCCAGGTGAGTGTTTTACAGGTGAGGCTGAATGCCAGCACGGTGTTCCCAAAACATTCCCAACTCTGTGCCAACGTTCTGCTCACTGCCAGCCCTTGGGGATGTCACCACCAGTGACCTACAGGCTGCAGCTGGTGGCCAAGTCCCTCAGGGCTGGGGTTTCACAGAATTATGGAATGGTTTGGATGGGAAGGGACCTTAAAGCTCATCCCATCCCACTCCCTGCCATGGGCAGGAATACCTTCCACTATCCCAGCACTGTCCAAAAAAAGGGAAAAAAGCCCAGTGACTTTGATGAATTCAAGATTGTGGCTCTTCTGAGAAGCCTCTGAACTCCTGGGGGTGCAGAGGGGATGTGCTGTTGCTCCCATCCTCTTTATTCCCTGGGATTTGTGCTGCTGTCTGCCGCTCCCTCCATCTCTCATTTCCATCCGGGTGAATTTGATTATTTTTATTGTATTAAAGCTGTTGACAGAGCTGCTTAGATCAAAGTCCCCTCTAGCCATTTCCAGGGAGACTGCTGGGTTTCCACCTGCTGTCATACATCCAAGTGGCACCGAGCCCTCGGAGGCCAAAGGAAAAATGCCTGTGGGCATCTGGCTCCTGTCCCTGCTGAGCCTCCCCAGCTGTGCCAGGCCCTGCCAGGTGAGAGGCAGCCTCCAAACACTCACGTGCTGCTCAGAGGGGAGGAGAGCACAAAAGAGGGAAGGAAGACATTGTTTAGCATGAGAACAAGGTGCCCAGAGAAGCTGTGGCTGCCCCTGGATCCCTGGAAGTGTCCAAGGCAGGGTTGGATGGGTTTTGGAGCAGCCTGGGATAGTGGAAGGTGGCACTGGGTGGGCATTAAGGTGCCTTCCAACCCAAACCATCCCATGATCTTATGGGCAAAATCAAACTTTGGGAACTGGAGGAAAGCAGCAGAGGAACAGCAGCTTCTGTGGTCATCTTGATGTTCATCCCTTCATCCATCCATCATCCATCCCTCCCAGCCTTGCCATGCCCACACAGGCCAGGCTCTGGCACTGCCAGATCAGGTTTTCCCTGCCCAGGAGGCAGCAGGTGGCTTTGGAAGCACGAGGAGGGTTTGGGGTGCCCACCATGGTGCCCAGGCACTGCCCTTTCCCCACATTTCCCTCCTACCCAGGAGGTTTCTCCAGAGGAATCTGCCAACCCAGCCGTGCTCCCTGAGCAGTGACACAACCTGAGAGCAGCCTGCTCCCCCAGGGAAGGGCAGCTTCCACTCACATTTGCCCATACATCCAGAAAATTAGAATCTGGTGTATTCAGGGAGATTTATTTTCAATTACAGGTTAAGGCTGAGACATGAAATAGCACCAGGTTTGAAAGTAGTGCATAAATCCTACAACAAATCCATGTATCTCTGCTTCATATAATAAGATTTTATTGATTGCTATATTGTATCTGTCAGAATAAAACTCTTTTAATGCATGCATCAGGATGGAGAAGATAGAGAGCTTGTTGGGAGTAGAATCTGATTCAAGAATCAATGCACTTTGATTAATATGTCGTTAAGAAAGTAAGAGTTATTTAACTTGTTTGATGCACGTTTCAGAATGATGACTCATTTCTTTTAAATTTATTTGAGCTGTATTTAAAAAAAAACCCCACAACCTTGGAGCTGTTTTTCACTTTGTTAAATCTTGGTTTATCAGTGAATTTTTGCTGGACCCTTCTGCACAGGTCACAAATGCCCCTGAACCCCTTTCATAATAAATCCTGTGGCCCAAAACACTTCTCCTGTTAAGGCTTTAGAGGGAGAACAGAGTGGACCTGGTGTCTCTTTATTAATTCTGGGTGTTCTGCAGTGAAAGAGGAAACTGCAGGCAAAACAAAACAAAAAACCATGACAGAACAACAACAAAAAGAAGTTGTTTTTCCACTGTGATTACAAATCCAAGCACTGAGGACAAGCCCTGGCTTAGCTGGGAGCTCTTGCTGCAGCTGTGAATCCCAGTCCAGGGAATGATCCCAGTGACTCTGACTGGTTTTGGTGGCCTCCTGATTTCTCTGTGCCATTTTCAGGCTGAGCTCTCCAGTCCACAACTGACAGCAGCTGCAGATCCTTGCCCTTCCCAGCCCTGACTCTTGGAGATTCCATAGAATCATGGAATAGTTTGGGTGGGGAAGGAGCTTTCGAGGCCATCAAGTCCAACCCCCATCACAACTGGAGCACCAGGAGAGGCTGAGGGAGCTGGGGAAGGGAGGAAAGGAGCTCAGGGGGAACCTTCTGGCTCTGCACAACTCCCTGACAGGAGGGGAAACAAGGGACAGGATGAGACAAAATGGCCTTAGAGAAGGTTTAGGTTGGATATAGGGGAAAATTTCTTCATGCAAAGGGCAGTGGTGGAGTCCCCAGCCCTGGAAGTGTTCAAGAAACATGAATGTGACACTTGGGGACATGATCAGTGGTGACCATGGTGCAGGGCTGTGATGATCCTAAAGATCTTTTCCAGCTAATTGCACGATTCTGTGATTTCCACCCTTTCTGGGTGGGAAAGGCAAAGCTTGCTGCAGTTTTCCAGCACAGAGGAGTGTGGTGTTTGTAGGAAAGGCCCTGGGCAGCTCATCCTTGGCCAGGCACAGCTCTTCCCTCCTCTGGGGCTGCTCCCTGAGGACAAGGATGCAGCCCCATCCCTTTGGCACTGGCTTTTCCCAGTGCTTGGCTGTCCCCAGGGACCAGCAGGTGTTTCCCTGCCAGGGGAATTGCTCACATCCGTGGGTGGAGCACTGACACCTGAAAGAGAAAATACTTGAGGCTGATCAAGGCAGATTATAAATAGAAATGCATCTAATTAGCATCTTAATCTGCAGGTTTTCTGTTTGTTTGCAGTGGCTTTCCTACTCACAAATCCAGCTAATGCAAATTCTATTTTTAAAGAAATGATTCCTTAATTGTAATGTGCTGAAATTATGTGAGTTACCGGTGTGATCCCACCGGATGGAGGGGGGGCTCCTGCCTGCAGGAGCTGCTCTGAGAGTCTGGCAGGGATCAATCAGCTCATGGGTGGGAGCTTTCCCACAAATACCATGGAAGGACACCCCCAAAATGGCAGCTGGACCCCAAACACAGTGCTGCAGGAAGGGGCAGGAGCAGAAGCCAGACCAGACATGTGCTGGGCTCCCCTTTCCACCCAGCCCTCATTTAAGAAGTGTTTCTAAAATGAAAAACATAGAGATGGAATGTTTTCTGTTGTATCAGCCTTTATCACCCCCAAAGGTTCCTTACACACACACTTCAAACACTTTGCAGAGAGAATTCCCTTTTTCTGCTTCCTGCTTGAGGATTTATTCCTTCTCCTTGAGGATTTAATATTTCCAGGTTTGCCTGATAAGTGAAAGCCTTGGACATGGGAGGGGTGGAACGAGATGAGCTTTAAGTTCCCTTCCAACCCAAAACATTCAGTGATTCCCTGATTCTGTGATTCCATTTCCCTGGCTGCTGGTGAAACTGATGTTTTCAGCAGTTCAGAGTGACTTGGGATTTTTGGAGCTGTAAATGAGAGCAGCTTTTGGCACAGAATTTGTTTACTCTCTAAAGCTCTGCTCTCGTCATATCAAACATCTTGGATGCCAACCCTTCCCTTCTTTGAGAACCTCTGCTGCACTGAGCTCCTTTCCAGAAGCATGGAGCAATTGCTCCCCAGCTGAGAGTTGGTGGGAACAGCAGGCACCTGCAGCTCCCAAATCCAGGCTCTTCCCTCTTGTTCTGTGCCTGCTTTTACCCCTGGAGCTCTGCTCACAGCCTGGAGGGAGAGCCTGGAAGGAGCCCCTGACTGCTGGGAATCATTCTTCCCATCCCTTCTGATTCAATTCCATCCCATTTCAGGGATTTAGGAAGGAATTCTTCCCTGTGAGCAGGGTGCCCAGAGAAGCTGTGGCTGCCCCTGAATCCCTGGAAGTGTCCAAGGCCAGGCCCCAGGTCACTGCATGGAAAAAAAAGAGGTGATTCTGCCTTTTGCTAAGGTTTGATCATCCCTCAGTGGCTGCAGGGAGCAGAGGGATCTGCTCTAATATTTTCATTATTACCATTATTATTTTTTGTTACCACACTCTTCAAAGCTCCACCAGCCACATTCAGCTGTGCAGCCACACCTTGGAGCATTGATTTATTTATTACTCTGAGTTTTCTTTTTCATCTCATTGTCTGCAGGGATTTCCATAAATATTTAAATGCTAATGTGAAAAAAAAGAAGCGTTTTTCATTTTTACTTACCCATTTTCTTTTCTGGCTGGTCCTCTGGGCAAACCCATCTGCAGTAATTCAGGCTGGAGCTGCTCAGCCTGCTTGTGTCATATCAGTCACCCACGAGTTCCTGCCAGTGAGGGCTGAACCTCCAAACTCTTGGCTGCCTGGTTTGCAGAAACCTTCCAGGTTTGCCTGGTTTATCCACTGGTTTCCATTGGAGCAGGACATGCAGCCTGGGGAGTGTTCATCTGCTCCTGTCCCTCAGTTCTCAGGGCTTGGAGAGGCTCCTGGTCATGCTGAGCTGAAGAAATGAGATAAAAATGAGGAGCAGCACCTCTGCCAAAGGCAGGCAGGATCTGAGGTGCTGCCAGGCTTTGCCTAGGCTGAGTTTAAATTTGGTGCTGTCCTCTCCTGGCTGGGTGCCCAGGTTGGCTGGCACAGGCTGTGTGAGGGTGCCCAGTGCCAGCCCAGGCCAGGCTGGAGCAGGGAGCATCTGCAGCAACCCCTGAGCCCCCAGGACAACAGGACAGATGTGGCTCTTTGTATTTGGTAGCCAAAGCTGCTGCCCAGTGTTGGGAAGCTTGCAGGGGGTGGGAGAGGGATGGGTTGGAGAAGGGATGCAGTGGATGGTGCTTCCCATGCCCCAGGGGGATCCTGAGTGCAGTGGGACAGTGACACCAGAGGGTAATGCCTAAACACTGCCCTGCCTTCTTCCCCGTGCTCAGAGGAGAAAAATCCTCTTGGGAAAAGGGAAAAGGCTGTGTGGTGGAATGAGCCACTCACAGGAGCCAAGATAGGGTTGTGGAGGGGAGAATTTGGATGGTGAAGGAAATAGGAGGTGCAGACAAGCCAGGAGACTCAGTGCAGTAAATTTGAGGAGCCTTTGGAATATGTGTGAGGGGAAGGAATCTCTGTTAGATCAGCTGGGACAAGGGCCAGCTGCACTCCTGGGCTGCCCAGAGGCAGGTCCCCAAGTCCCTCTGTCCCCTGGCTGGAAGCAGGGTGGGCAGAGCTCAGCTCAGGCCCTCAGTGTTCACTCAGGCTGGTCTTACCTGCTCCTTTCCCCTGCCAGGTCCCTGAGCTGCTGCCAGCACTGCTGGCACTGCTCCATGTCCCACTCAGCCACACAGCGTGGGGAGGAGAGCCTTATTAGCACAGCTCTTTGTGAGATGCCCTTGAGTGATTTATTTTTTTTCCAGGTGTAAATGCCAGGGGAGGCTGTTCCAGTGCTTCCCATTCTTTCATCTCGGCAGGGTTTTGCCCTTTCTCCCAGCGTGGCTCTGACAGCAAGCTCAGAGCTGCTGCCTCTGGAATACAAAGTTCCCTGTTAGAGAGCATGACAGGAATTCATTCCAGGCTGGGGCTTTCTTGGGTTTTATTTCTGATTTTTTTTTTTTTTAATCCTAATGCTGGCTGCTCTAGGAGCCTCTGGAGAAGTTTTGAGGGTGGGGAGTTCATTGTTTAACCCCTTTCTCCTGGGAGCAGGCAGCTTGCAGATAACCCAATGCCTTTCCCAGGTCAATCATGGAATATCCTCAGCTGGAAGGGACACATTAAGATCATCAAAGTACAAATCCTGGCCCTGCACAGACACCCCAGCAATCCCACCCTGAGAGCATTGTCCAAACTCTCCTGGAGCTCTGGCAGCCTCAGGGCTGTGCCCATTCCCTGGGGCAGTGCCCAGCACCCTTGGAGGGAAAAATCCTGATCTCCAGCCTAAACCTGCCCTGACTCAGCTCTACGTGGAGAGATAGAAAGGGCTGCAAAGCAGCTTTGAGCTGTGATACAATTCCCACTCCTGCCCAAATCCAGAGCAAGGACCCAGCACACTGAGGCATCTGCATCCCTGGAGCAGCCACGAGGGCACTGGGAGGGTCTGTGCCCCCTCACTGCCTTTCAGCCAGGCTCAGGGAAGAGGGGAGGATGGCCCTGAGCTACACATCTAGTTGGCAATTCGATGATATAAATAACTGTGCTGCACACCCACCTGCTGCTGCTCCTGGTGATGTTTGTGGCAAGGTGTGGGAACAGATTCCCCTTCTCAGGAGCCATTAAATTCCCTCCAGATTTCACGTGGGTGCCCAAATCCTGCTCTTCCTCAGTGGCCAGGGGCTCACAAAGCTTGACAGCCATGGATTGCTCTTGGATATTGGTGTGGCAGCAGCCAGTGCCTCCTCAGGATATTGGTGTCTTCAGATGGTTCCTTTTGTGCCCAGCAGGATCCTCCAGGGCAGGGCAGGAAGGGTTCTTCAACTCTAGGGAGTGAAGCAGAGCCTGCTCTGGGCCTGGAAGAGGCTCTGGGATGGAGTTTCACAGAATCCCAGAATGGTTTGGGTTGGGAGAACCTTGGAGCTCATCTACTCCACCCCCTGCCATGGGCAGGGACACCTTCCAATGTCCCAGGTTGCTCTAAACCCTGTCCAAGCTGGCCTTGGACACTTCCAGGGATCCAGGGGCAGCCACAGCTGCTCTGGGCCTGCCCACCCTCCCAGGGAAGGATTTCTCCCTGATATCCCATCTAAGCCCAGCTCTCCCTGGATCCTTCTCCTCTCCAGTGATCACCCCCAGCTCTCCCAGCCTGGCTCCAGAGCAGAGGGGCTCCAGCCCTGGAGCAGTTCTGTGGCTCCTCTGGACTCTCCAGCATCTCCCCATCCTTACCTGCCTGGAGAGCAGCAGCTCCCCAGAGCTCACCTGCCTATTCCCATCACAGGGACACATCTCAGGCTGCAGCTGCTGAGCTGCTCTCCTCCCAGGCCCTTGGACCTGCTGGAGGATTTTGGCAGCAGATTGGAGTTCTGCTGCCAGCCAGGGCTGCCCATGCCAGGGTAACAGCTGGATCCAGGAGCTCTCCTGGTGCCAGGGGCTCTGCTGGGCAGGGCAGGAACACCAGGAAAGGCTTTGTCCTGCACCCAGGGGCTGAGTGGGAGCTACTGGGGAGAGGGTTTTCTCATGAATAATTGCTGTGGTATTAATATACATGGTTTTTTTGAGGAAGTTTCAAACTCTTTCTCCCTCAGGAGCCTGTGATGCTTTATTAATGATCACAGCATTCTCCAAACTCTCTGTGCTCCACAGAGGGAGCCAGGCCTTGGAGCAGCCCCAGTGGTTTTGGACAATGAGCCCAAGGAAGGCATGTGCTGGTCCAGGTGACCTGGTGAGGGCAGATGGACTCAGGAATCCCCTGGGAGTCACTCCGAGGTTGTGACAGGCTCAGCAAGCAGGTCTCATGGTGTGAGCAGGATGGAAAAGGGGGGAAAAACAAGAATTGATGATTTCAGTTGGATTGGGATTAACAAGAACTGCTGAGCCCTGCTTGGAATGCAGCCTGGTTCCAGGGAATGCAAGTGCTGAAGGGCTGGGGTGGATGGGGATGTCTGGGGAGAGGAGACCCAGTCTTTCCCAAGTCTAATTAATGTTAATTAGCTACAATTAGTGCTCATGACCTCTGTTGGCAGCCAAGATGGCTGACAGCAGGGACACACATTCCTCACTTCCACGCAATAAATCAAGCTAAAGTTGCTCAGTTATTTAGCTTATCATTTAGCATTTCATTAAAGAGATCTGTGCACATACATCACTGCTGCTGGGATCCCTTCAGGAGCAGGGATGTCTCCAATCAATCCCAGCAGTGCCAGAGAGGCTGTGGATCCCTGAGAGCTGCACCTTCCCTTGGAAACTCACCCAAGGTCCGGGATTCTGCCAGAGAGGGACTCACACTGAGGCTGTTGTTGGTCCTGCAGGGAGATGTGGATTGAAGAGAGGTCTCACCTGGTGGAATTCCTGAGTTTGGGACAGTCTGAGAGGTCCCTGTTGGAGGCAGGGTGTTGCTTCAGCTGGGCCCTGCTTTGCCACAGTGCCTTCTCCCACCTCTTCTCCTAGGGAACAAGCAACAGCACAAGAGTGAACAGCCTTAGATGTGAGGGGAGCTTTCCTCATGGGAAGGGCTGTCCACTGGAGTCTCCATCCCTGCAGGGATTTAAAAACCATGAGGATGTGGCACTTGGGGACACAGCTTAGTGCTGGGGTGGAATAGACAGTCTTGAGGCCCTTTTCCAAGCAACGTCATTCCGTGATTCTTCCAATGCCAGCAGCATTCCCATGGTGGTTGAGCTGCCCAGGAGCAGCCCTGCCTGCCCCACACATTCTGTGCCCTCCCTCTCCCAGTGCTCCATAAATAAATCCCCCCAGCCCAGCCTGGCACAGTGTATCAATCTTGTTTAATAGACTGGAAAGCTTCTTGCACGGCGGCAGGTCACGGGGAACGTCGGGGTGATGGATTGCGCCTTCCCGGAGTCGAGCGCCGTTGATATATAATGAAATATTTATGATTTATTCCAGCTAATAAACTGGAGTGAAGTGTGTGATGTATGTGAGCAGATGGGGGATCTGTGCATGCAGTTTTCATGGCGTGGGGGGAGGGAAAGCTGGATGTCCGTGACGGAGAGGCAGCGCTTGGCCGCCCGGCCACTGAGGGGATGGATTATCTAATTCCTATAAAAAGCCTTTAGCACTTGCCTTAGAGTCATTTATCCACCCCACGTGGCTTTTCTCCAGCACAGGAGCCTCTGGGAATGGGAACAAACCATTTCTTTTTGCACTGGGTTTGGGAGCTGCACTGGGAGCTTGTGGCCGGAGGGATGGGAAGAGAGGCAGAGTGACCACAGGAATGTCACTGCTGTGCCACACTCAGAAGCTTCCCAGCCCCACTGTGTCTGTGCTACCTGCAAAAAAATCATTCCCATGGGTTTAGGAGAGTGGTGAGACACTGAACTGCCCGGGAAAGAGCAAGGAAACTTGAAAGTATGTGAGAAATGTGATGAGCACATGGAGCTTGTGGCTGCAGGAGGATTGCAAAGGCTGTGAAGGAGCATTTCCATGGCCTGCTGCTGGAGCTGACCTGCAGGAAGGAAAAGGAAAGGAGGAGGATGGAGGAGGACATTCCTGCCAGGTGAGGCCCCACAGCTGGTCAGGGGAACCATCACAAGCCCTGGCTGGGCCCCTGCGTGTCCCCACCCAGATGTGGGTGCTGGGGTTGGAGACTTGCTCCCACAAAATCCTCACCAGATTTTGGCTCTGCTCTCCCAAGTGATGAGGATCAGGATCAGGGCTCAGGCTCTTCATCACCTGCCTGAGCTGTTGGACTAATCCTACCTTAAATAAATCACAATCCTAATCAGCAAGGTGTGTCACTGCCAGAGGCTGAGCTCTGCCTCAGCCTGATGGACCAGCAGCATCAACAATGATTTCAGGGAAGTGGGAGGCAGGTAGGAGTTAATGCCGGGGTAGAGCAGAGATCCAGAACCTCCTGCTCACTGCTCTGTGGGGTGTGAGGCCACTCCTCATCCCACCAGGGTGGCTCCAAATCCCAGCGGGGTTTGTTCCCATCCTGCTGCTGTCCTGCCAGCTCTTCCCTTTCTGCCCGATCAGCCTCTGGATCCATGTGCTTGGAGATCCTCTGCTGGAAGGCACCAGAGAAGGGCAAAGACTGATTATTCCAACTGCTTCCTGCAAGCTTCCTGGGGCTTTTCCAGCTGGGAGCTTGCTGGTGGCCCCCACGTGGTGAGAGCAGCAATTCCAGAGGAATGCAGGAGGGTGAGTGCACTGCTCTGGCTCTTCCCTCTGGAAATGAGGGATCATCATGGCAGGGGAACAGCTGACAGCAGGGAATTCCTCCTGGAGTTTGGAAAAAAACAAACCACAAAGGCTCCCAAAAGAGCAAGGTGCAGTGTGGTCTGAAGGAGCTCTGCTGGCTGAGCCACTCCTGGGTGACATGTGGTGCCTGTCCCCAGAGGAGCTGTTCTGTGTCCCTGCAGGTCAGTGTCACCTGGAAGAGTGGCTGTGAGACATCCCTGCTCTCTATCCCCACTCTGAGGAGCTGAGCTCTGCGTGGAGCATTTGAAAGCCAAGAGTTTGCAAAAATCAGGAGTGATTCATTAACAGCAAAAAGGTCTAATTAATATTTGAAAGTGCTCCAAGCACATCCTGCTGCTGGCAGGGAAGAGCCCCCCAGCATCGCTGGCGCCGCTCCGGCCCCTGGAGCTCCTGACTCGAGCATTAACTGCCTCCAGAGCAGGAGGCTGAAATAATCAGCAAAATCATTTGCCTTTCAAAGGGGAGATTTGCTGTTTCTTGGTATTTTCTGCTGTGCAGCACTTGTTCTGCTGGAGCTGTGACAAGCACGGGGGGACAGCACAGCTACAAAGAGCCAAACCCCCTTGATGGGAATGATGCTCTGATGGTGGTGGGGCTTTGGCTTCAAACCTGGCAGCGCACATCCTGGCTTGTCCACGCTGTCCTTCCTCCCTTTCCTGTCGGGAATCAGCTGCCAGGTCCCCTGTGGAGCTGTAACACAAAGGGATCGGTGCAGAGCTGAGGCGGGGTGGGGCAGCCCCTCCCGGAGCCAGCAATGCCGTTTGCAGTTTGCGGATTTGCGGCACCGCGATGCTCCCTCTGCCAGATCTCGGCTCGCACGTCGCAGCCGCGCTGTCACTGCCACCAAGCTGGTGACACCTGTTACCAAACAGTCTCCCAGGCTTCTGAGTGACATCTGTCCCCCCGAGCAGGGATGGCGTGCCTGGGGTGGGCTCCTCCTCGGGGCAGGTCTGGGGTGCTGGCCTCTCCTCATCGCCTGTGTGCAGGGTTGAAATCTTGGGCTCACAGAGCCCCAGTGTGAGGCCAGCACTATCCCAGCAGATCCTAGAACATTCCTGATCCTCTACCTAGACCAGGCTGAACTCACCTGCTTTACCTAAAAAGTCATTTTTTTTATGCATACTTCAGCTATCTCAGAGCACCCCGAAGCCTCTCAGTTTCATTCCTCGAGCCAAAGCATTCCCTAGGTCAGTAGCAGGTTGCACCTTTGATGTGGGAATTGTGCTGTGTTTGCCAGGAACAAACTGCCCTGTGGGTGAGGGTGTTGACACAGGTGAGGGTTTGATCCTACAGCTCAGCTCAAGGAGCAAAGGGGCTCTTGTTCCACATCCTGGGAAGCAGCTCCAGCAGCCTGTTGGTCCCCACAAGGTCTCAGCACTCAGTGAAAGAGGTGCTCAAACTACAGCAGAGTTCCAAGGGCCCTTCTGTGTTTGCAATGAGGATTTTGCAACTTGAAGAACCTCATGGCAGAAATCTCTGCAGTTTGAGCTGGGAAATGTTGGTCTCCATTGCATGTGTCTCCTTCTGCATCTCACTGGGAAAGTGCTGAGAGGTGGGAACAGGTTAATCCAGAGCTGCCCCATCCTTGGAAGTGTCCCAGGCCAGGCTGGACAGGGCTTGGAGCAACCTGGAATAGTGGAAAGTGTCCCTGCCTATGACACAGGATGGAACAAAATAAGTTTTAAGGTCCTTCCAACCCAAACCTTTGCCTAATTCTATGCTTTGAACTGGATAAATACGTCTATAACTGCCTGTAACTCCAGCACAGGGCAGCCCCCACCAGCACAGAGCCTGCTCAATATGCAGCTCAGCAGAGCCTTTAACATTTCACAGAACAGATGCCCACTGAGCATCTTGAAACAAATCCAAAGGTAGCAGTGACGGCTGCTGTCAGGGAAGCAAAAATCCCACGGCCTCAGCAGCCACGTGCCACGAGGTTCTGCTGCCACAGCTTTGTGTGCTGACAGGAGCCAAGTGGAGTGGCCCAGCAGGCACAGGAGGAGATGGGGTGTCAGAGATCTCATCAGCCAGAATTCCCTCTCTGGTGCAGCTGGCTGAGGGCAGGGAATGCTGGTTGTGGTTCTGAGCTGCATCCTGCTGGATGGAGCAGCTGGGATGGATGGAGCACAGCACCAGCAGGTTGGTGGTGCTGGTCCTGTATTTGCCTGCTCCTTGGCACTCTGGGGATGTTGAAAGGTTTGAAACTGGGGCTCTTTGGGTGTTTGGCTGCTTGGAGTGGGAAGGAAGTCATGGCTGTCATCACAAGGAAGTGATGAACTGCCTTCTGCACCCAGATCCAAGGGCTGGTGGACCAAGGGACTCACCTGTGACCCCAGGCACAGTGGGGGCAGCACCACTTTGGAAGTGACACTCAGCACTGCTGGGGACAGTCCTTGAGCAAACTCAGCATCCTGGGATGCTCCCCATGTCTTGGGAAGCAGGGAGTGCTGGATGTGCCACTGCACAGGCTGCCTGATGTGCTGGGCTGGAAGCAGATGGTGCAGGGCAGAGGGTAACAGGGCTGTCCTCAGTGGATGGCATCCCCCAGAGCACTCGGGCTGTCAGCGTGGGAAGTGACAGCCAGGGCCTGGTGCTGCAGAGGAGATGGAAAGGAAGAGACAGGGGGAATTACAGAGCTGGTCCCAGGAGCTCACAATAGTCACAATAATGATGTGACATATCCCCTCACTGTGCTGTGCTGCCAGTGGAAGGGAGGGATCCATGTGGGAAGCAGGGATGGTGTTTGTGGGGAGCACAGGGATGGGAGAACTGGCCAGGGATCATTCACCCCATCAGGGCAGAGGAGAAGCAGATGGGGCTGTTTACCTGTACTGACATCCCAGAGAACAATATGGGAGCTGTGTGCCACTGAACCAGGGCTGAACTCCCTCTCCTCTCCCCATCTTCTCTGTGTGAATAAGCAGCTCCTGCTCCTGGCTCTCCCAGTGCCACCATTTAATTAATGTCCCCCCGTCCCATCCTGTGTCAGTCACACACCACAGGATCTGGGGGCAGTTCATCACAGCAGCCACGACTTTGTTCCCACTCCAAACACCCAGAGAGCCCCAATTTCAAACTTTCCAACAACTTCAGAATATTCCAGACAGCCTCCAACATCCACAGAGTGCCAAGGGGCAGGCAAATAAATACAGGAACAATTAATCATTCCCTGGCTGAGCTGCTCAGGATTTTGGCAGGTGCCAGCTGAGCAGGGACACAGCTCTTCTGGGGAACAGCCTGGATTTTCAGGCCTGATCCTGATGTTTCTTTGCCCTGACAGTGTAAACCCCTGGGCCTTTGCTGCACCACATGCAAACTCCTCAGTGCCAGAGGTGAGCTGGAAATGGGGTCAGCACTGCTGGCACATCCTGTGGTACCTGGGTTGGGCTGATCGTGGGATCACACCTGTGGGAAGGACAGGTTGGACCAAACATCTTGTTCGGGACAGGCTCATTTTCCTAATGTCATTCCCCACCTTTTTTTTTGGTGGAATTACAGAATTATTTTGTTTAGAAAGACCTTAAAGCTCATCTCATTCCACCTTCCACTATTCCAGGTGGCTCCAACCTGGTCTTGGACACTTCCAGGGATCTAGGGGTAGCCACAGCTTCTGTGGGCACACTATGCCAGAGCCTCCCCTCCCTCCCAGGGAAGAATTCCTTCCCAAAATCCCATCTAACCCTGCCTCGTAGCAGTGGGAATCCATTCCCCCTTGCAGCACCACCAGAGTGCCACATCCACATGCCAGGAAAGGCAGAGGGAGATCAAGGGAGCAGCCTGTGATGGAGCTGTTTGTTTTCCAGGAGACACAGCAGCATACAAGGATGGAGTGTACTGGATCAAGGGCCGCACCTCCGTGGACATCATCAAAAATGGGGGGTTCAAAATCAGCGCGCTGGAGGTGGAGCGTCAGCTCCTCACACACCCCCACATCACAGGTCTGTGCTCTCCTGCTCTGTGTCCCCAGAGGGGACAGGGCCTGGGGACACTGCTCTGGGGGCAGCCCTGCCTCAGCAGGTCCATGAGGCTCCCAAGGGAATGTTTAAATCCCACAGTTCCTGCTCTCCCAGGGCTGGGGCTGAGTCAGCAGCAGCTCCAGTCTGATTTGGGAAATGAGGCTGGAATTAAATCTGCCCTGCCCTTGTGCATGACCCTGTACACAGAAGTGGTGCCCTAGCCCCACACCACTCTGCACATCACCTTCCTCCCCCCTGACTCCAAATTCTCAAACCATGGAGCTTCCTGCCTTTTCCACGGTGAAAAAAGCTCTGTCCTTGTGTCAGCACAGAAGCCCACCGTGTTTCCCCATGCTGACATTTTCCTCCTGACACCTGAGCCCCTCTCCTGCCCAGCTGGGCCCCAGGAGCTGCTCAGGCTCTGGAGGAGCTGCCCAGGCCCTGAGGGCACCCCCTGTTGTCCCTGCAGACGTGGCAGTGATCGGGGCCCCGGACATGGTGTGGGGACAGCGGGTCAGCGCCGTGGTGAAGCTGCGCCGGGGCGAGATGCTCTCCGTGAGGGACCTGAAGGACTGGGCCAGGTAAAAGCCCACAGGAGGGGCACAGGGACAGCAGGGTCAAAGCCAGCAGAGACATGTCATAGGATCAGAGAGTCATGGAATTGTTCAGGTGGGAAGGGATCTGAAGGCTCATCCAGTGTCACTCCCTGCAATGGGCAGGGACACCTTCCACTATCCCAGGTTGCTCCAAGCCTGGCCTTGGACACTTCCAAGGATCCTTTCCAGGGATAAGGGGCAGCCACAGCTTCTCTGGGCACCTGTGCCAGGGCCTGCCCACCCTCACAGGAAAGAATATTTCTGATATCCCATCCATCCCTGCCCTCTGGCAGTTTGAAGCCATTTCCCCTTGTCCAAGCACTCCATAAAAAAGTCTCATAAAAATTATCCTCTTTTGCCATCTGAACAAGCCCAACTCTCTCAGGAGAGAGGCTCACTGTGCTTTAGGTGGCTGCTCATCCCTAAATCTCATGCCAGGGACATTGATGACCCAGCCAGGAAATCCCTTCATCCCTCCCCTGTGGCCTTGGGGATCCCCCAGGCTGTTCTGGGGCTCCCTGGTGCCAGGCAGGGGGCTTTGCTCAGGCCCCCCGTACTCCCCTGGGTGCCCCCCTCCCGGAGCGTTCCCTGCACGTCTGTCCCCAGCTCCGTGACATTGACATTGCTCTTGTGCCCTTGAACACGAAACCCCCGCAGGGTCCGGCTGTGCCCCCTGCCNGCTCGTGTGCCCTTGAACACGAAACCCCCGCAGGGTCCGGCTGTGCCCCCTGCCAGCGCCCCCTCTCCCTCTCGCCCTGTCTCTCCCCTTTATTTTTTATGTCACTTAGGCTCACTTGGCCCCTGTTCTCGCACTCCCTGGCAGGAGACACATGTCCCTCTTCAGAGTGATTCATTTTGCGGCTCTCTCCTCCGCTGGTGCTTCCCGGCGACAGGCGCCATCCCGAGTTAGCGGCTCCATATGGCCGGGTGCTGGTGGCAGGGGGGGGAGGAGGCCGGGGCTCGGAGGGCTGGGCAGACTTGGCATCTCGCATCAGAGTCAGTGCCAGGGCGCTGCCGGAGCGGGCACGGCCCCAGGTTGGTGACAGAAGGCAGGAGGAGGCAGCAGAGCTGCGCGCTCCGGGATGATGCTCGGCATCACCCGCACTGCCCCGGGGCGGGGACTCACCTGCGGTCCCCGCAGGGACACTCCGGGTCCTGCGCCCCTCACAGCGCTGTCCCTGATCCCAGGAGTCCCCAGGGATAAGCTGCTCCCGCAGAGACAGGCTGGGAACAAACACCGAGCACACATCTCCAGAGAGGCTGAGCTTTAAATGGGCTCCTGGGGGTGCCAGCTGGGGCTGCTCGGGCTGTGGCTGCTCCTGGGAAGGCTCAGCTGGTCCTGCCCAGCTCTAACAGCTGAAATTTGTTGTTCCAGGGACACCATGGCTCCCTACGCCATCCCGACAGAGCTGATCGTGGTGGAGGAGATCCCACGCAACCAGATGGGCAAAATCAACAAGAAGGAGCTTCTGAAGCGTTTTTACTCAGCCTAGTGCCCACCTGGGGGGCTTGGCTCTGATCCACGGCCGTTCTGCCCCAGGGATGGTCCCTGGCAGGTCTGGGCTCCCTGCAGCCTAATCCATGAATAATGTGCACTAAAAGTAGGATTTTTCCTGCCTGGCTGAGCTGCGCCAGAGCTGCAGAGTTAGGATTTCCTTGTGTAGGACCCCTTTGCAGGAATCACAGAATCTCAGAATTGTTTGGGTTGGAAGGGACCTTAGAGCCCATCCAATCCCATCCCTGCCATGGGCAGAGACACCTTCCACTATTCCAGGCTGCTCCAAGCCTCATCCAACCTGGCCTTGAACACTGCCAGGGATGGAAGCAGCCACAGCTTCTCTGGGCAGGTTTGCCAGGACATCCCCACCCTCACAGGGACTGATTTCCCAGCAGAAATAAAGAATGAATTCAAAATCACACATAAATGCTGACTGTATTATCCATTCTGCATCCACCATGTGATCCTATGCACTGTTGATAAATCCCACCTTTATACAGGGAAGTTGGTCCCTGTTTGACTCCACACATAAGCTGCCAGCCCCAGGGGTTGCCAGCAGGGGACAGTGGCCGTGTCCTGTGGGTCCCCAACCAGTGGGTCCATCTGGTGTGATCCTGTGCAGTGCTGAGGGGATGACAGGGAGCTCCAGCTTTTCCAGGAGCTGATGGGGCTCTGGAAGCACCAGGAGGAACAAGGAGCACAAGTAATTACAGAGATTCCTTTATTAGGTTCACTAGAGCCCCAAAAATTTGGGAGGACATGGAGAGAACATGGAGGGGACCATGGCAAGCACACAGTGCTGGGCAGAGCAGGCAGGGATGGGATGGGATGGGATGGGATGGGAGGGGATGGGATGGGAGCGGGGCTGGGAAAAAGGGAAAGGGAATATGGATGGGGACAGGCTTACCCCACCCTGCCCACCTGCACAGGGGTGTGTCCATCCCAACACCCTGCCCACAGCGGCACCTCCTGGATTTCAGGCTCAAAAGGAATTGTGAGGGGACACCTGGAGCTCAGCAGCCACCTCCCCGTGTCCCACATGCCAGGCACGGGCACACACGTGTGCAGCACCAGCGGGAGGGCCCGAGCGGATCCTTTGTTAAAACATCAACGATGCAGTAAATTTTTTAACTTACCAAATAGATCAATATCAAATTATCATGTCTCGCATTCATAACTCTTAAGCAAGCAACAATGGAGAGAGACAAGGTCACTGGAGAATAAATAGCAGCGAAAGCTCTTAATGATCTATCATTCTGGACAACCCCGGGCACCCCGCACCAGCCCGGTGACAAGATCATTAATAAAACTCTGCAGGAACGCTATCGATTGCTTTGATGGATGATCACAGGTAGCAAATACTGTAAAACACCTGGTTGTCACACATGAAATGAGGAGTTTGACTCACACCTCGGCGCAGGGACCTGCCTGGGGCTCTGCCAGGTTTGCTCCTCGGGGATTCCCGCAGGGAGCGTGGTCAGCGGTGACCCCCAGTTTGGGGCTGCAATCTGTGCTGGACCCTGATGCTCCCACCCTCACTCCCATTCATCCCTATAACCTGTTAATTAAAAGCCTCATTAAAGAGCCTGGTCACAGTGACCTGGTTGGGAGCTGAGCTGGCTGGAGATGGGGTGGGGTGACCCAGTGCCACTGGATGAACCTGGAGATCTCCAGGAACACCCACAGAGCCAGGACCAAGGGCATGGATGGGGGTCCCAGGGCCGTGGGCTCTGCTCCCCCCACGCTGCATCCCTCGGGGTGCAGGGGGGGCTCTGTGTGTCCCCCCAGCTCCGGGCACTTCTCTTTCCAGCCGCATCGGCATTGACGGTGGGATCATACGTACACAACCATTCAATTACCCCGTAATGGCTGCAGGCGATTAAGCCATCAATCTCCTTCATTAGGGCCTGCCAGGGCCGGCCCAGAATCGCCCAATAAAACCATTGAAACAACAACAACAACAACCCAAAGCAGCAGCTTTAATGCATTGGCGGTAACCTCAGCCCGTGACAGCGCTGGGGGTGTCCCCAACCCTGGGGCAGCTCGGCACCCACTCACCCCGAGGGGGTTTTGCCCTGTTGGGGTGTCCCCGGGGAGCTGGGGGCTGCCCACCCCTCTGTGCCCCCCCAGCTCGGCACGCCAGGACCTGCTCTAGCACTTTATAGCTGACATTATCTTTTATTGCCATATAAAATCCAAGCTCCGCTGGCTTTATGGGGCCGCGCCGGCGTGTGGCACCTCTGCACTTCCAGCTGCTCCCTCTGCCCTCCTGGGCTCTGCCCTGACTCCCCCGGTCGCTGCACTGGGGTCACAGCCGGTCCCAGGTGGGGGAGATGACTGGAGCCACGCTGGAGTCATGACACGTCCAACTCCACCCCACATTAGAGACGTGACTGGTCCCAGCACACGCGGTGGCTACAACTGGTCCCAACAGCCGTGACACTTGCCCTGCTGGGCAGGTCGCAGTGTGTCACCAGGGAGGGGGAACCCTCCAAAACAGAATTGTAATCCTGGGCTGCTCCTGTTGGACCCAGCATTTGTGAGACCCCAAATCCCTGCACGGCAGGTTTGCAGGGGCAGGGGGTGGCAGTGNAGAGAGGCTCACTGTGCTTTAGGTGGCTGCTCATCCCTAAATCTCATGCCAGGGACATTGATGACCCAGCCAGGAAATCCCTTCATCCCTCCCCTGTGGCCTTGGGGATCCCCCAGGCTGTTCTGGGGCTCCCTGGTGCCAGGCAGGGGGCTTTGCTCAGGCCCCCCGTACTCCCCTGGGTGCCCCCCTCCCGGAGCGTTCCCTGCACGTCTGTCCCCAGCTCCGTGACATTGACATTGCTCTTGTGCCCTTGAACACGAAACCCCCGCAGGGTCCGGCTGTGCCCCCTGCCAGCGCCCCCTCTCCCTCTCGCCCTGTCTCTCCCCTTTATTTTTTATGTCACTTAGGCTCACTTGGCCCCTGTTCTCGCACTCCCTGGCAGGAGACACATGTCCCTCTTCAGAGTGATTCATTTTGCGGCTCTCTCCTCCGCTGGTGCTTCCCGGCGACAGGCGCCATCCCGAGTTAGCGGCTCCATATGGCCGGGTGCTGGTGGCAGGGGGGGGAGGAGGCCGGGGCTCGGAGGGCTGGGCAGACTTGGCATCTCGCATCAGAGTCAGTGCCAGGGCGCTGCCGGAGCGGGCACGGCCCCAGGTTGGTGACAGAAGGCAGGAGGAGGCAGCAGAGCTGCGCGCTCCGGGATGATGCTCGGCATCACCCGCACTGCCCCGGGGCGGGGACTCACCTGCGGTCCCCGCAGGGACACTCCGGGTCCTGCGCCCCTCACAGCGCTGTCCCTGATCCCAGGAGTCCCCAGGGATAAGCTGCTCCCGCAGAGACAGGCTGGGAACAAACACCGAGCACACATCTCCAGAGAGGCTGAGCTTTAAATGGGCTCCTGGGGGTGCCAGCTGGGGCTGCTCGGGCTGTGGCTGCTCCTGGGAAGGCTCAGCTGGTCCTGCCCAGCTCTAACAGCTGAAATTTGTTGTTCCAGGGACACCATGGCTCCCTACGCCATCCCGACAGAGCTGATCGTGGTGGAGGAGATCCCACGCAACCAGATGGGCAAAATCAACAAGAAGGAGCTTCTGAAGCGTTTTTACTCAGCCTAGTGCCCACCTGGGGGGCTTGGCTCTGATCCACGGCCGTTCTGCCCCAGGGATGGTCCCTGGCAGGTCTGGGCTCCCTGCAGCCTAATCCATGAATAATGTGCACTAAAAGTAGGATTTTTCCTGCCTGGCTGAGCTGCGCCAGAGCTGCAGAGTTAGGATTTCCTTGTGTAGGACCCCTTTGCAGGAATCACAGAATCTCAGAATTGTTTGGNCAGGGACAGCAGGGGGGCCGGGGGTCCCTGTCGCGCTGCAGCCACCGGCAGCCCCGTCCCCACGAGCGGGGCTGGCGCCTTGTCACAGCTTGTCACGTCTGCCACCCCCGCGCCGCTGTGCCGGTGGCAGGGAACATCTGCTCGGCTGCCACGGCACGTCAGGGTCAGGGGCAGCCGCCAGCACCCCCGGCCAGCGCCACCGGGGCCGCTCCTCGCCCTGACACTGATGCGGGGTGACAGGACAGCGGGGCGGACGGATGGGATCGGACAGACAGACGGGCAAGTGAGCGCCGCTGCCCACGCCACGGCCCGGCCACGCCGCGGGTCAGCAGAGCCCGACGCTCACCCGCTCGTGACACGTCCTTGGGGACACCGACAGCCCTGCCACCACCGCTCGGCTCCGGGCTATGGACAGGACACCTCCTGCATCCCTCCTCCTGTATCCCTTTTCCCACGCCTTGTTCCCCATCCCCGCGCTGCTGACCCGCACCGGGAGCGCACCGAGGGCATTTATTCCCAGGAAGGGACAATGCTGGGCGGAGGGACGAGGATCAGTGTCACCGACACATTGTACACTTCCTTGCCAGGCCCTGGACTCGGTTTCCCGGGCGGGCAAGAATCCCTCCACTCCTTGGCCCTGCCCAGGGATCGCGGCTCTCCATCCCTGCTGCCCCGGGACCCCCGGGACCCCCGGGACCCCGCGCCGGCGGGCGGGGGACGCTCCCCGGTGCGGCACCCCCGGGCTGCGAGAACCGCCGGGGCCGGGGCTGGTGGCCGGGACGATGCTGCCACCTGGTGCCACAGCACGGCGGCGGCACCGGGACAGGCACCGGGACAGGCACCGGGACCGGCACCGGGGATCCGGGGGAACACGGGGACCGGCAGCGGGGATCGGGGGCAATCACCGGGACAGGCACCGGGGATTGGGGGGAACACCGGGACCAGCGGCAGGGGTCGAGGGCAGCACTGGGGCTGGCCGCGGGGGTCGGAGGAAGCAAAGGGACCGGGGGATCGGGGGACAATGACGGGACAGACAGCGGGAGCCGAGAGTCTTGTCGGGACTCACGGAGCAACCCCCGCTAGGTGGGAACCCGCCGGGACCGGGAGACTGCGGGGTGCTGCCGGTCCCGCTCCCGAATCCACACTGGGACGGGCCCCGATGTCAACACGGATGGCACCGGGAACGGCCGGGAATAGACGGGAGGGCTCGCCCCGAGAGGAGCGCGGCCGAGCGGAGCGGGAAGAACCGGTCCCGGTTCCTCTCCCTGTCCTGATCCCGGTCCCGGTCCCGATCCCGGTTCTCGTCCAGGTCCAAGCTCCTGCCCCACTGTCGGTGTCGGAGCCTGTCCCTGTCCCTGCTCGGTGCCGGTGCCTGTGCTTGCCCCCTCCATGTTCCTGTCCCGATGCCGGTCCCTTCTCCCTGTCCCTGTCCCGGTGCCGGTACTGATGCTAATCCCTGTCTCACTGCCGGTGTCTCTGTGTCCCTGTCTCGGTCCCTGTGCCGGTCCTTGTCCCGGAGCACCGGGGGGGCAGCGGGCCCGGCTCTCCCCCCACCTCCCGCCCCGTCGCGGCATCCCCGGAGCGCGCCCGGCGGCAGCTGCCGCGTTCCGCCCGCCCTGCCCGGGGCTGCGCACCCCCGGCCCCCGCTCCCCCGGCCCGGCCAG
>VXBI01005282.1:230649-361578 GCA_013397375.1 Toxostoma redivivum
CTCCGGGGAGCGCAGCATCCTCTGGGTGGAGGAGGCCAGGCCGGAGTAGTCGTGGGGGATGGCGTGGGGGGCCAGCAGGGGCAGGTGGTCCTCCCGGGGGGGGCGGCGGAACAGGGGGGGCCGGCGCTGGCTCTCGCCGTCCTGCAGGGACTGGGGCAGGCTGCGGCCCTGGCTCTCGGGCAGTAACATGATGCTGAGCACGGCCAGGATGGCGAAGGAGGCGAACACGACGTGGTGCAGGAAGAAGCCGCGGCTGTTGGGGATGGCGGTGATGGGCGCCGCGGCTTTGCCCACGAAATTGGCCCCCACGACCAGGCCCAGCCCGGCGCCCCTGCGGGAGGAACACGCTCAGAGGGGGCCCTGCCCCGTGTCCCCCGTCCCGGGGTGGCACAAGAGGGGGGCAGCTCCCCCTTTACCTGATGACGGTGGGGAGAACCTCGCTGGCGAAGAAGATGCTGAGCATGGTGACGGCGTGGGAGGTGGCCGTGCCCACTACGGACAGGGTCAGGACAATGAGCTCCAGCAGGTCTGGAGGGGGTGAAGCACATCAGGGGGCAAATCCTGCACCCAGCTCTGCTCTCCCCCGTCCCGGCGGTGCCGCGAGGGTCTTACACTGGGTGAGGGCGAGCAGCAGGAGGGAGGAGATGCCGGTGAGGACGGTGCAGAGCAGGAGGATGGCGCGGCGCCCGAAGCGCTCGGCTGCCAGGCACACGAACAGGCAGGCGGCCGCCTCGGTGCCCACCAGCACCAGGTGCGAGGAGAAGAAGTGGGGCAGGTGCGGGACCAGGTTGCGGGTGAAGCAGTGGCGGATGCCGGAGCCGATGAACCTGAGGGACAGCGGGGTCAGGGGGTGGCGAGGGGGACCCCCCGCCCCACGGCCACCCCGGCCACACGCCCCGGCGCTCACGCCGCGAAGCCGAGGATGACGCCGTTCTTCCAGATGACCCTGGTGCTGCAGATCTCACACACCGAGTGGTACCGGGGCCGCGGGGGCTCCTCGGACAGGGCTTCCAGCTCTGCCGGGAGAAGGGAACCCAGGATGGAGCCGGCTCTGTTACACCACTCCCACAACCACGGCTTTGGGGAGGGGCTGATGGCCCCCGGAGCGCCCCCACACCTGTGAGGAGGCTGTCTTGGGGGCAGTTGTCTTCGGCCAGCGCCTGCAGGGTCTTCCTGGCCCTCTCCAGTTGCCTTGTGGCCAGCAGCCAGCGCGGAGGCTCCAGCAGCAGCGCCGGGCACCTGGGGCACGAGTGTCAGGTCACGGGGCTCCCCATGGGCCTGGCCACCCTCCAGCACCGACCTTCCCACCTGGCTTCAAAGCAACGCTGCCCAGAAACCCTCAGCTTCAAACCTGAGCAAACATTTACCCAGGGTGGGGGGCCTGCTCCTCTGGAGAGCCCCGGGCGCCTTTGATCCCCCCACAGCCCTGGGCAGGGTGTGCCGGGCTGGGAACTGCTTGGCACCAGCCCCGGGGCACAGCCCAGCCCCACGCAGCCCCCTGCCCGGGGGGTTCTTACCACCAGCAGGCAGCCAGCAGTGCCAGGATCATGGTGACAGCGCCCTGCAGCACCCGCCAGTCCCGGCACAGCAGGGCCAGCCCCGGCAGCAGCAGCTCCCCGGCGATCCAGAAGAATCCGGCCACCATTGTCACCCCCAGCCGGTGCGGGGGGTCACACAGCTCCAGCCCTGGCAGGGGGTGAGGGGACACAGTGGGTGCCGAGGACACGGGGCATCCTGTACCCTGGATCATCCTGCATTCCAGACCATCCCGCACCCTGGTACAGCCCAGAGCCTGGAGCATCCCGCACCCCAGGGCATCCCGCAGCATCCTCAGTGCCCTCTGGATGCCCCCATCACTCACGTGCCACGTAGAGGGCCAGGAAGGCTCCTGCCAGCGCGGCCCCGAAGAGCAGCCGAGCCACCAGCACCATGAGGAAATTCACAGCCAGTGCCACGCCGAGACCCACGGGCACGGCCAGCGCCAGGGACAGCAGGAAAGTGGGACGGCGGCCGAACCTGCCAGGGACGAGCTGTGAGAGGGGCTGGGCACGGTGTCCCTGCCCGCGGGGGCTACCCGGGCACCCCCATTACCTGTCACAGGTCACAGGGGACCCCCATTACCTGTCACAGGCCAGGCCGGCGGTGACACTGCCCAGTGTCCAGCCCAGCAGGTGCGTGGTCTGCTCCAGGGGCACCTTCCAGCGCGAGGCGCACACCAGGTCCCACTGCAGGGACACAGCAGGGAGGTGTCAGCACGGGGAGCCCCTGACACTGCCCACAGGGCTGGGATGGATGGGACTGGAGGGTTTCTGGAGAGGCCCCAACCCACAAACAGAAACGTGGGGACAGATGTGAGGGGACAGTACTGGTGACTCCGGGAGCCCTGGGCACCCTCCAGCCCCTCAGCACCTTTCCCCAGGGCTGCCCCAGCCAGCCCCAAATCCCCTCCATAGGATCATTCACCTTTCCCCCCGCTGCACACCCAGGGCTTTCCCTTGGGATCCTTCCTGGAGCCCCCAGCTTGCTCTGGTGCCTGGGACCCCCCCAGTTTTTTCCGCTCGACTCCTCGCAGGTTTCCACCACCCCCACAGCATTCCCAGGCCCCTCCCTCACTCCCTCCTTCACCCAGGGACCCCTCAGCCCCCTCAGCACCGCACACTGCCCCAGGCCCGGGGGTCCCCCACTCTCCCCAACCCCGGGACCCCTCCTGAGTGCCACCAGCCCGTGCCCCACCTGCGTGACGAGGTTGGCGCGGAGGCCGGCGGCGGGCAGCGCGTAGTGCCAGCCGCGGGTGCAGGGCCCGGTGCCGTTGGGTCGAGGGGATCCGGTGGGGTACCGGTACAGCTGGCAGGGGCTCCAACCCCCGCGGGGGAGGCGCGGCACGGCTGCGCGGAGCAGAGCGGGGCCCCCGAGGCGGCGGAGCGGCGGCGGCAGCAGCGCGGTGTCGGGGCGGCAGCGGTGCGGGGGCTCCGCGCCCANCCCGCCAAATCTCGGTTCGCTCCCCCTCAACGCGAGGCTCAGTCCCGGTCTGATCGCCCCTCAAACCCGGTTTTTCTCCCCAGCCCGGTTCACAAACCCCAGCCCTGGTCCCGATCCCTAACCCCAGTCCTGATCCCCAGCCCCGGTTCAGAAACCCCAGCCCGGTTCACAAACCCCAGTCCCGGTCCCGATCCCCAGCCCCAGTTCACAAACCCCAGGCCCGGTCCCGATTCTCCTCCCTCAGCCCCGGTTCGCTCCCACCAACACTGAACCCACTTCCCACATCCCTCTGCACTCCCTGCCTGGTTTTTCCCCTCCCAAGCCCCCCCAGTTCGGTTCTCCAAGCCCCATTCCGGTTCAGTGCCCCCATCCCAGCTCAGCTCCCCCTCTCCATGGTGTCCCAGACCCCTCTCAGGACTGGGGGATCCCCCAGCCCAGCTGGTGTTGGGGGTCCTGGGGTGCAGCCAGGGGTTCCCATGTGTGAACACCCACAAATGCACCCAGGTCCCCCCAAACCTCAAAGGGGGGCAGTGGAATCTGTGCCACCCCCTCTAGGAAGGGAAGGTGCTGGCACCCAGCACCCTGTAAACCCGTGGGAAGAGCCAACAGAGCAGTCAAACTGCAAACAGGCTTTATTTCCCTCTTCCTTTTAAACTTTACTCACAAATGTGACTTCTGGGGGCAGCAGCATCACTCAGGTGCTCAGCTTCAGACCTGCAATGGTGGAAAAACTCCATCTGCAGAAATCGCATTGAAAATCACACTGAGAAATCACATCTGCAAACTCACATTGAAAAATCACCAAAAAAAAAAATCCCATCTGCATTTTTTTGCCTCCCTCCGAGGGATCCACACCCCCGCACACATCTGGGAGTTTCAGCACCAGGAGGAAAACTGACCCTGGAGACTGCCAAGGTCACCAGCACCGTGGTCAGATGAGCCTGTGGGACTTTCCAGCTTTACATGCTCATAAAAGGCCTCTCTGTGACTACAGAGACAAATTTATGGCTGTTTAACACAATAAAGACGAGGGATGACAATTAATTAAAGAACAATTGTTACCTGTGGCTGCTTCCTCAAAGCCCCTGACACAGGAACCAGCTCCCGGTCCCAGCATTTGCTCCAGTGCCCCACCACACTCATCCCACAGCCCAGGGCAAGGATGGGGGGGAAAAACCCCTCTGGCAGCAGCTGGGACACGGCCCTGCCTGTCCTGCTGTGGCTGTGTGAGCCCCAGTCCTGGTGCCAGCCAAGGCAGAGGCTGAGGGTTGGGCAGGTGGGACTCCCCTGGCTCTTCCAAAGCTGCTGTGATGGAGTGAAAACTTCCAGGATCCTTCTGCCCCAACTGGAAAACTCCTCAAGTGGCTGCAAAGCTGGTGGCACTGAGGGGGGGAGCTGGGAGCTGAATCCAGGGGTCCCCTCTGGTCCCCCCAGCAGAGGAACAAAAGGCATTTGGAACATTTCTGCTTTCTGAAGAGCTGAGACACTTGGCCAGAACAAGCACCAAAAAACCCGACAGAGGAAGTTGGAGAACCCAGGGCTGGCAGTGGGGGTCCGTGGGGGACACCTCTCACTCCTGCCTGGGGCTGGAAGCTGCAGCCATCAGGAAAGGCTGGGCAGCAGGAGGAAGGACAGCACAGAGGCCTTGGAAAGGCCCTGGGATCTGCCTCCAGCTGAGTTTGCCTGGATCCACCCATCCCTGTCCCGACTCTGCACCCCCAGAACAGCATCTCCTGCTCAGTCACTCTGGGGGCAGTGAATTCACCAGCACGGGGGTCCCCTCTCCTCATGACCCACCCCTGGAGGATTCCAATCCCACACAAAGAGGCATGGAAAGGAGAGAATGATGTTTAAAATCATAGAATAGTTTGGGTTGAAGGGATCTTAAAGCTCATCTTGTTCCATCCCCTGCCATGGGCAGCTGATCTGGGAAACTTTTTCCTTGACAGGCAAACTGCTGCCCAGGGTGAACTATAAATACAAAGATAATTTTAATTAATTTATTTATTTCTTTACACATAACTGAAAGTGATGTTACAGTACATAAGTTATTTACAACTGTGCAGTAATGTGTTGCAAAATAAATTATCTAGAAGGCAGCAAAAGTACATTGTTAATGTATATAAAAACTGTACAGCATTTATGGGATACAATTTTTCTTTATATGAGTATTGGCTCTGTAGTGTTTTCAAGTTATGTTCTCAGAAAGAGAAACGAAATGCCCAAGATTAAAGGAAAAAATATATAAACCACGTGGATTTTACTCCATTAAAAACACAGTTGGCAAAGTCCTTTCTCTGCGTCGCCGTCTCCCCGGCCGTTCCTCTGCCCGTCCCCAGGGGTGGCAGCGGCTGCTGCGGGGCCACCGGCACATCCCGGAGCTGTCCCCGCTCCGGAGCCGCCGCTGCCCAACGTGGACACTGTCCTTTTGTTTCTAATTGGTTGGTTTTTTTTTTTTAATNACATTCCAGTTTAAGCCTGACAAAATATAATCTTGAGTATTATCTGAGACCCGACCAGTTTTGTATTTTTTTTTTTTTTTTTTTTTTTTTTTTTTTGTTTTTTTTTTTTTTTTAAGACATACCCATGATGGAACGAGAAACTCAAACGCCCCCCCCCCTCCCCCCATGGTTTCCTACTGCAGCTTCTCCCGAGAGAGGAGATGCACGCCCGGTGGAAAACAGAGAGCTGGAAATCACGGTGTTCACAAGTACATGGTTTTTCACGTGGTTGCTGGCCCCGCTCAGCAGCTTCTGCAACACACACACGGTGTCCTTGGCCTCCTCCCTCCGCGCCTCGGCCAGTCCCGGGGCCGCCGAGCGCCCGCTGCCCGCGCTGCCCGGAGCCTCCCCGGAGGGAAGGAGCTGCGCCCCGCCCGCTGCCCCGCGGAGCCGCGGCAGTCCGGAAGCGAGGGACACGTCGTGAAGAAAGTGCAATTATTTTCTCTTATTGTTTTGTTTTCTGCCGATAGCTGCTGCTTCCTCCTCCTCTGACCAGGGATTCATCAGCAAGCGGTTAAGGGTGAATGTGAGCTCGACCGCCCGACCTCGGAGCGCTCCCGTCCTTGCCAGTGTTCAGTGATGTCTCCTGGCTTGGAACTGTCATGCCGGCAAGAGCACAAAGTCATCGTTCACGTCGACCATTGGCACATAGAACGAGGGCACCTCGTTGACGCAGAGGGATTTGTGCCCCGCGGGGTCCAGCTCCTGCACCTTCAGCTGCCACTCCATCCTCTGCACCGCGTTCAGGGCAGCTGCCTCGTGTTGCTGTCGCATGAGCAGGCACGTCTGGATTGGGAAACAACAACGGGATGTGAGGGCTGAGTGGCAGGCAAAGGCAGGGGACATGCACCAAGTGATGCCACACACAGAACACCCAGATTTGGGATGTCTGCTGAGCCCAGCTCCAGCAGGAACTGAGGCAAAACCAAAAGTTTGGGTGTGAAAGGTTGTCAGCACTACAGAGCATCCACTGCCATCTGACAATCTCTGGACACCCACTCTGTGCTGGAAACCAGCTCCCAGGCTCCAGCCACGGGCAGAGCCCTCCTGGAATGGCCCTGCCTGGAGCACGGGGCTCCCACGGCTCTCACCTTCATCCGGTCGTACTTGTCATCCACGTCCTGCAGCCAGGAAATGAACTGTCGTGCGTTGAATCGGTCTCTGACTGATTTGTTTTCATCTCCCTAAGGACAGGACAGCAAAGGGAGGGAAACAGGGTTAGTTTTGTACTTTAGGCAGTTAGAGATCTCACAGCCCATATTCACATTCACTCCTCAGAACTGTGGTGCCTGCAGGGAGGGAGGATGGACATCACTGCTGCCAGCTGCTCCTGCAGCCTTTCCAGGGATTCAGCCTCAGACTGGGGATGCACCCATGTGCACATAGTCCCTGTTTCTCCCTGATTCACAGGAAATCTGTCCATGTCAGCCCATCACAGCACCTGCACCTCTCTGACTCCAACTCATGCCAGGACAGCAGCAGCAGACACTAGGCTGGGAAATGCTGACAGATAAATCAGAGCTCCTGGATCAATACACAGCTCGCTAATAAATCCCAGGATCCTATCCCTGCCCAGGATCCCTCCTGCAATGCAGCAGTGTAATGTTTCTCTTCCCTTCCTTCCACAGGAAGAGACATTCCAGAGTGTAGTAAAGGAAATCTCTCCACTGTGCAGATGACCCTGACCAAGAAGGATGAGGGTCCCAAGACTGACTGATGAAGTTGAGCCACCTCTGCTTCTAAAGGCCATGAACTCCCTGTATCCCACATTCCTGATCTATTTCCTTCCCCAGCACACGTGTAGGAACTGAGGCAGATTAGGCAAATGATCCTAATCACAGAACAGTCTGGATTGAAAGGGACCTTAAAGCCCATCTCATTCCAGCCCCTGCCATGGGACACCTTCCACTATTCCAGGTTGCTCCTGAACGCGTCCAACCTGGTCTTGGACACTTTCAGGGACGGAGCAGCCACAGCTTCTCTGGGCAACCTCACAGAGAACAATTCCTTCCCAATAACCCTGCCTTCTGGGGGAGGTGACATCCTGAACCGTGGTGTGTGACCTGAGCAAGGAGAGCATTAGTAACTCCTGCCTCCATCCCCCAGAAAAGCCCATCTCCCTCAGGGTCTCACAGAGCCCCTGAGACACTTCCTCACCCCTGAGGCAGGCACTGACCTGATTTTCCAGAGGCATGTTGTACACCTCGGAGTCCAGCAGCATGGTGCAGGCACTGAAGGGCACGGCCTGGTTGGCAATGGTCCTGGCTGCCCGGCAGTGCACCCTCAGGATCTCCTGCTCGCAGGACACGATGAGCTTCTCCTGAGGAACAGCAGAGCAGTGAGTGTGGCAGCCTCAGCCGTGCCAGCAGGGGGAATTGGGGGTCTGCTGCCCCTCTGGGGTGTCCCTTACCCGCTCTATGCTGTGCTGCAGCCGCAGCTTGCCCCGCACAGCCTCCTGCTGCTTGAAGAGCTCCTTGAGCGGCTCCGCGAGCGACGGCGGCGGCGCGATCTGTGGGAACAGGCAGGGGTGAGAGCAGCACCTCTGTGGGGCACAGCCCCCCCAAAATGTGTGCTGGCCACAGAGGGAGCAGGGATATCCCATGGGATATCCCATGGAGAAGTTCTGCCAAGGACAAGGTCCTGCCAGTGCTCAGACTCCGTGAGGGTGAGGGCTTGCCAAGAACAACCAGAGCCTGACCCACCCTCGTGCTGCAGGGCAGGGTGTGTGGTAAGGAATGGAGCCCGGGCACACTGACCCTTCTCCTCCAGCCTGGAACTCAGATTTATCACCTGCAGCACCAAGTTTATCGATGCATTTTTATTAGTGAGGCTGCTCCTGCAGCACAGCAGTGAAATGCTGATCACAGTGTCAAGTGCAGAGCCTGGCAGCAGTTAAGAGCCATGTTTTTCCTATGTTCCAGGTTTATTATCCTGTTACTACACTGCTGCAAGAGCAGTTTTACCTCCTAGCCTCAAATCCAGTGGATTCTTACAAACTTTGCTCTAAAGCCTGAGCAAACCTCAGGTCCCTCAGCACAGCCCAAGGTCTTCCCTGCAAAAATGCAGCAACTCAGGGGTTGCATTTACCACACAGCCAGGCACTTACCCAGGCTCAGGTTTGGTGTCATATTCTAAAGGCAGGGTGGGGCACATTCCAAGGTGGTCATAGGGCATGGGGGACAACTTGGATGTGTCTGTAACAGCGAGGGGGGGACAGTTTCCGAGGCTGAAGAGAGAGGGTGACTCACCACTGGAATATGGAGCTTGCTTAGGGGTTTGCCATCCAACAGGTAGGAGCCTGTGTAGGTGACATACTCAGCGTAGCACTGCGGAGCTTGGGGAGTGATGTAGCACAGGATTTTCCGCTTCTCCTCAATCTTTTTCCTGATCTGGAGGTACTCGAAGTAGGGGTTGGACCTGTCGCTGTGGTAGGGCTCGATGTCGTCCAGTTTGATGGCATCGACGATAGCTGCCAGTGTCTGCTGGATCATCTCCCTCGTCTGCTGGGTGGACGTGTTGATCTGCTGCTGCAGCTGCTGGTTGGAGCGCTGGAAGCGGCGCTTCCGCGGGTGCTGGGCCTGGGAATCGTCCTCCTCCGTGATGCGGCCCTTGGCACGCGTGACGGGCGCAGAGACGGGAGGAAATTCCTTCTCGGACGCGGCGGCGTTCTGCTTGTTTTGGTTGGCGAGCATCTGAGCCCGGTTCCTGGTAATCCGCTGAGGAATCTCTTCTATTTTGGGTGGTTTGGGAGCTTCTGCTACTGGTTTTTGTACTGGTTCAACAGTTTCTGCTTGAGCGTTGCCAGCAGGCGCGTCCGCCTGGGATGGCGGGGCCTGGCTCCCAGCACGGGCTGCAGCATTGTCCTGTGGAAGGCCAGCCTCGGAGCTGGCCACGGGCACAGGACAGGGCTGGGAGCTGCCCTCTGCCACCCCACCAGCCGATGACAGCTCCTCGTGCACGGCCTCCACCTCTTTGCTCTCTGCTGGCGCGGGCTCGGACGGGGTCTGCTGGAAAACCTGCGCTTCCGAGTCCTCCGCTGCCTTCTCCTCAGCTGCGTTCAGCGTTTCTGAGGCAGCTTCCTGGGCAGCCACTTCTGGTTTCTGCTCCTCTGCTGGTGGCTCGGTGTCCGTGGGCAGGGCGGCTGCTGCCTGGCTGGCCGGCGGCTCCTCCGGCTCCCCGGACGCTATCACGGACGTGTTGGCTTTGATGATGCCAGTGCTCGGTTCTGAAGCTGCTGCTGGGCTTTCCTCCACTGCTTCTGCCTCGGTCATCTCCGTCTCTGCAACGTCCTTAGGCTGGAGTGGCAGCTCTGGGAGCGAGAAGGGGCCGAGGTCCAGCTCATCCTCGGTGTTGGTGAAGGGGTCGGGCCACGTCACCGCCTCCTCCGCGTTCGCAGGTGCTGTGTTGTTGTTTTCCATGTAGTTGTTTTCTGGTGCAGCGACGACTTCGGCCTGAGGTTCTGCTGGCACACACGGGGGCTCTGGAGGGATCTCTGGTGCTTCTTCTGGAAGAGGCTTGCAGTTGTTGAAGAAGGTGTCTAACCTAGTAGGGGACATGTACGGAGCTTGCTCTTCGGCATTTGCAATTTCTCCTGGAACTGCTTCCTCAGCATCCTCCTTGACTTCCTCCAGCCTCGGTTCAGACACTGACAGAGGGTATGAGATGGGAGAAACGGGGTAGGAAGTCTCTGTGGGAATGAAGGCTACAGGCGCGGGATGAATCGGCTCTAGGGAACAGAGCGGAGGTTTGGGGGACTCGGAAAACCTCTGGGGAGATTTCATGAGAAGCTCCGAGCCCATGGACCAGGTGACAGGGTGCTCTGCGGGGTTGCCCATCAGGCTGGGAGGAATGGCGGTGTCTGGGTTTCGGGAAGGAGGGTTATCCCAGTCTATGTTGTTTTGCTCGGGCATTGCCGAACTAAAATGGTTCTCTTCGATGGGTGGTAGGTAGGTGGACTCTGGTGGCATGATGGAGGCAGTGGCTTGCTGCTCCTCTGTGGTATCCAAGGGCATGCCGATGTCAGGGGGAAGAGCACTTTCCACTGAAGGAGCCAGCAGCTCGTCCCTGTGCGAAGGGGAGGATTTTGCTTGTAAACCAGAGAAGACACTTTCGGGCGACTGGGCGACCCCGCTGACAGCTCCCGGTGCGCAGTGCAAAGCTTCCACTTTGGGTGAGGAAACTCCATAATCCGGGGAGTAGTACCCAGGAGACAAACACTGGAACTTCTCAGCAGGAACAGAGGGAAGGGGAACTTTCTCCTCCATTAAATGCTGCACTGGAGAGTCATAATTTGATGTTGCTGGGACACTTTGCTGCCTGAAAAACTTATCTCCAACGCTGAATTCCTCTTCAGGAGCCCTCCTGATATCCACGGAGATGGAGCGGTAGAGGTTTGAGGAGGGTATGGTGCGAGTGGGGGTCTGGCTGGGGTTCTCGGGGAGCCCGCTGGAAACGTTGGTGTATCTGTCGAAGAAGGAAGGAGAGCAGGCGTTCATGGACATGGTGGAGATGGGCAGCGAGTGCTGGGAGTCCGCACACTCGAACATCAGGTCCGTGTAGTCCTCGTTGCTGCACGATGGAGTCCGGGGTGTCTGCATCACCTCCTCGTAGCTCGGGCAGGACACGACGGATGCCGGGGTGGGGACGCCCGTGGGCCTGTTCTGATCTGGCCTGGGAGATGCTGGGAGGATCTCCTTCAGCTGAGGACCCGTGATCCAGTCCTTGGAGTCCGTCCCCACAGCAGGCTGTGCCTTGTTTTCCGGTGACAGGATAGGAGTCAGGGGACCCAGCTCTTTGAGTTTCTTGTCCTTGAGCTGCGTGTCCAGCGCTAGCGGCTTCTTGGCTGGCAGATCCAGGCTCCTCTTGCGCATATCCTCTGAGCTTTTGAGTTTGTCCTTCAACTTGGGGTCTCCGGACCTGTGCCGCATTTTCTCCATTTGCTTCATTCTCTCCTTGTGCCTTTTGTGGCGCTCCTCGATCTCCAGGTCTTTCTGGCTCAGCATCCTTTCAAAGCTGGTCATCATCAAATCACCATCTCCCAGAAGTTTCTCCCTCGGCCTGGCATCCTTCTTGCCGCTGTCTTTGGAAAGGGTTATTTTTTCATTCCCGTTGCTTATTTTTATGGACTCTGATTTATCTTTGTCTTGATTCTCCTTAAGCTTCTCCTTCAGTTTGGTTTCACCGAATTTGAGGTTGTCCTCCTTGGATTTATCTTTGAAGGTGGTAACTTGAGGCCCGTCCTTATCTTTGAGTGTTGACTTTGGCTCATCTTTGTGATGTTTAAAGAAACCATCTGTGTGTTTGTCCCTGTGCTTTTCCTTTTCCTCCTTCCATTTTTCCTTGTGTTTATCCCGCTTCTTTTTCTCTTTAGCTGTGCTGATGGTGCTGGAACCGTAAGTCTTTTCTTTCTCCGCCTTCTTTGACAGCTCTCTTTCAGAATCATTTTTATCCTTCTTTTCAGAAAATAAGTAATCAATGCTCTTCTCTGGTTCCTCATCAGCGTCTGCCTTCATGTTGTAGGAAGAGCCAAAAGTCTCCCCATCCACAGAGAAATCCTTTTCATAATGAGTGGAATCCTTTCTGCTGCTGGAGTCCTTGAATTCTTCTGATTTTTCCTTTTTCTCTGTCTTCTCTTTCTTTGCTTTTTCCTTCTCGTGACTTTTCTTTGAGGATGACGAGGAATGTCGGTGCCTCTCCTTCTCCTTGAGCTTGTCCTGAAGGCAGGGTAAAGGGAGAGAGTCCTTAAACTTTTCTTCAGCAGCATCGGTCAGAGAGAGGTTAGAAGACTCGAAGAGGCTGGTGAGTCCTGGCTCTTGCCCTCTGTCTGTGAAGCTGTCAGAGGAGATCTCGCTGATTTTGTCATTGGAGTCATCCCTGTAGTCATTCAGAGCCTCCTCCTCCAGCTTCTCCAGCAGGCTCTTCTCCGACTCCCCTCCTTTTGAAGACTTCTTCTCTTTGGAATGCTCCTTGTCCTGTTTCTCCTTATGTTTGCTTTTCACCTTGTCCTCACCGGTGTGCTTCTTCTCAGCCTTTTCTGGGAGCTTTTGCTTGTTTTTCTTCTCCTGAGTGGAATCTGTGGACATTCTTTCCTTCCTGTCCTTGTACTTCTCACTGGAGTCTTTATCTTTCTTCTCTTTGTGTTTCTCAAAGGAACTCTTCTCCTTCTTCTCCTTCCCCCCTTCCGATGTCCCTTTGTCCTTTTTCTTCTCCTTGGACTCCTTATCCTTCTGCTTCTCCGAGTGCTGCCGGTCTGACGAGTACTTGCGGTGCTTGTCGGGGTACAGCTCCTTGTCGGCCGTGCCGTCCTCCTTGTCCTGCAGGCTGTCCAGGCGATGTCCCTCGCTGCCGGCCGCGTCGCCCACCTTGAACCCGCTCAGGCTGTAATCGTCCCTCTCGTCCTCGCTCTCGTCCGTGAAGATGTCGGCGATGCTGTACCAGCTCTTCTCCTTGCCCTTCTTCTCGTCCTTCTTCTCGGAGAAATCGTCTCTGTCTGTGGAGAAGTTTTTCTCTTTTTTCTCCTTCACCTGGTCGAAAGAACTCTTCCTCTCCTTGTCCTTGCTGTGAAGATCCTTGTACTTCTCCTTGGTTTCTTTCTTCTCTTTGAAACTCTTCTCCAGTTCTTTGTCCTTCAGGATTTTCTCTGGAGCAGCTTTTTCATTTTTCTCCTTGTCGCCTTCTTTGGATTTTTCCTTGTATTTTTCTGGCTTCACCTTTTCTTTTTTTTCTTTATCAGGAGCATCTTTCTTCTCCTTTTCCTTCCCAGAATGGTGCCTCTCCCAGCTCTCCAGGGTTTTCCCACTGAACTCAGGGTCAGATTTATCCTTGAAGAATGTTTCACAGCCATACTCCTTGAAGTCATCTCGATAGGGCTCCTCCTGCTTCGTCTTGGGATCTTTTCGCTCTTTAGAGCCGTCAGAGGAATCTTTTCTGTCTTTGTTGGTTTCACCCGTGTCTTTTTCTTTCCTCTCCTTGCCAGTCTCCACAGAATCCTTCCTTTTCTTGTCCTTTTCAGGCAAATAACTGGGAGTAACTTTGTGTCTGTCTGTTTGGTCCTTTTTCTTCTCGGAGCTTTTCTCCACGTAATCCCTCTCCTTCTTCTTTAAGAAAGCGTCCTTTTCATTCCGCTTCTCGTTGTATTCCTTCTTCTCTTTAATTTTATTTTCCTTTTTCTTGTCTTTAATTTCCTCTTTCACGGGTTCTATGATTAGTTTTGCCACGTTGTCATTTTTAATCTCCCTGAAATCTGTTATTGGAGAATCCCAGCTGTCCTCACCCTTGAAATCAAAGGATGAATCAGAGGACAAGTCTGAGAACCACCTCTCCTGCTGATCGTCCGAAAGGCTGAACTTCGTGTCCTCGCTTTCGGCAAATTGAGTTTTGTTATTAAACTCATCAAACCCAGACTCGTCCCTGTAAAGTTTTTCTTTTTTGCATTTTTCCTTCTCTTCCTTGAAGGATTTTTCTTTCTCTAGTTTAGAAACCTTCTCCTCCTTCAGCTCATTCTTCTTCTCAGATTTGGACTGCTTGTCCTTTGACTTCTTCTTTCTCTCCTCCTTGTGTATTCTCGGCTTCTCCTCCTTGGGAGATTTCTCCTTGACAGGTTTCTCTTTTTCTGATTTACTCAATCCTTCTCTGAAGGATTTGCTCAGGTCTTTACTACCATCTTTGATTTTTCTTAATGATTTCTCCTCTTTTGAGGATTTTCCAGTCTCATCTTTAAACAACCACTCCTTCTCCTCTGCTTTACCTTTGGGGAGCTTTTCCTCCTTCTTACCGTGTTCCCGATCGTGCTTTAACACTTTCAACTTGTTTTCGACTGGATTTTCTGTCTCTACTATCAAGCCTTTCTCAGGCTTTTGTTTAGAGTCCTCAAACTCAAAAGAAAATGTTTTGATTATTTTAATGTCTTGGCTGATGGGACACTGTCCCTTCTCCTTGTTTTTATGTTTGTGTTTTGTTTTATGCTTTTTAACAACCTTCCCCTCCTTGTCCAGCTTTGGAATTGCTCCATCCACATTGCTATGGAATGAATTCTTTTTCTCAGAAACAGTGTTGTGGGGGGTGTTTTTCTTTTTGTGCTCTGGTTTCTTCCTGACTGGCTTTAGTGACTCTAAGCTCGAGTCCTCGGACGAGTAGTCTGACTCGCTGGTCAGCCTCGTCCTGGTGGAGTCCGATAGGGAACTGACATCTGACCAAGCTGGAGAAGATATGGTTTTCCAATTGTCCGTCCTCCAGTGCTTGGAGTGCTGTTCTGTAAGACTGGGATTATGTTTCTGGGATGCTAAACTCCCATGTGAAGAGGTCGATGAGGCAGACAGAGAGTTAAACAAGGAGGATTCCTTTAGCACTAGCCTCGAGTCCTTTACACAGCTAGAGCTCTGTAGAGAGTCTCTATCATCCTCCTCACTCTCCACGTTTTCACTCTCTGATTCAGAGGAACAAAACTTGTCATTTTTTTTGCCAAACCGAACCTCTTTGCTTTTTGACTCCTTCTTCCGCTTCTTTTTTACTTTGCTTTTCTCCTTGGGCGCCTTGGTGCTGGCTGGCTCCCGAATTTTGCTGCTGGGCAATATGGAGTGGGTGGAGAGGCGCAGCTTCTCCCCCGTGCCCACGGCCACGCTGGTCTCCTCCTCGTCCGAGCTGTCCGACAGGATGCGGTGGGCAGCTTTCTTTGGTGTAATTGTGTTATTTTTAGTATAAGTTTTCACTTCCATTTTGGGTATGGAAATGAAACTGTTTGCTTTAGTCTCTTTCCTGTAATCCTTTTTCAGCAAATGTTTGTCATCGACCGGCGGGACCCGGTCCTGCTCATCGTCCTCATCGAATTCATACTCATCCTTCACCGGGGTGATGGTTTTGGGGGGCTCCTGGGCCTTGGGCTTGTGCTTCAAACCCTTCTCAAACTCTGAGTCTGTGTTATTGCCATCAACGGAGCTGGAGGGGGCGAAGGAAGGGGCGTCCTCCTCTTCTGAGGTCTCTGCAGAGAGAGAAGAACAGCGTGTTAAGGACTGCCAAGGGTTCTGGGGAGGGAACAGAACTGGTCTCCTGCACACACCAACACCTGCCAACAGCCCTGATGTCCTTTGGCCTCACCCACCCTATGCAAGTTGGCAGCCAAGAGCTCAGAATGCCAGGCTGGGGGATCCTTTTGGAAGGAAGCTCCTCCAGCTCCAACTTGCATGGGGTGTTCCACAAAACAACATCCTGGGTGTTATCATGAGAACTTTGGAACAGGGTTATGACTGCACATAGTGTAGGTCAAGATCCCCCAAAAGACTGAAAACTCTCATTTGCACTAATGAAAACCTGCAGAGTGTCCCACAATGGTGGCACTGGTGGAAAGGCTGTAGCAGGGACAGCCTGGAAGCAGAACCTGAAATACCAGTGCTGAAGGACAGGAACACAGGGAGGACACACAAACCTCCTCCACTGGAATTACCACCTTCCAAAGGTAGGACATCCATTTATCAACAACTGGCTTCCATTCCTACATCCCAAATGCACCAGGGAAGCAATCTCAATGCTGGCTTCCAGGACAAACAGCCCCCCAAGATAAAGCTGGTGGTTTATGCTGTCTGAATTTGTGTTACAGCTATGGGGTGGGCTCCTGACCACAGCAGCATCTGACAAGAGTTTATCTTCGCTGTCCTCTCAAGGTCTCTGTGATAGCTGCAGGCCACAACTGTCCCAGCCCTGGCCACAGAAAGGCCAATCTCACCTGTGGAGCTCTCTTCACTGGAGGGGTACGTGGTCTTCCCCAGGAGCAGGTTCACCATGGTGGGAGAATTCGCTACTTTTAAAGGTGTCTCGCCCTTCCTGTTGCTTTGATGAGGATTCCCTCCATAATGCAACAACAATTTCACCACCTGAAAAGAGAAACTGAGGCTTGAAGATGCTCACAATGTTTTGATTCTAGGGTTTTTTTAAATAATTAAGAGTGGTGTCTTCAAGATATGCCTTGTGGTACTAATGTAAGAGAAAAGCCCCAGCAACATTCCCAGGAAAGTGGTGGAACAACCATCCCTGAAAGTGTTCAAGAAACATTTAGGGACAGGGTTTAGTGGTGCACTGGCAGCATCAGGTAATGGTTGGGCTCGATGATTGTGGAGGTCTTTACCAACCTTAACGATCCTGTGATTCTAAGAACCAACCTGGGCAGGAAAGAAGGGGGAAGAAGAAGGAACAAAATCATGCTCCTGCCCCAATTCCAGAAGAATGAACTATCCCCTCTGCAGAGGAGCACTAATTAAAACACTCAACAGCTCTGAGACAGGGAAATTCACACAATCAGGGAATAATTCAGGCTGGAAGAGACCTTCAAGCCCATCCCATGCCAACCCCTGCCATGGGCAGGGACACCTTCCACCAAACCCAAGCTGCTCCAAGCCCCATCCAACCTGGCCTTGAACACAAATTCCTGCCCACTGCATGGGAAATGAGACAAAAATACCCAGGATCTGTGTTTTCCCAGTGGGCTGCTCGAAGCACAAGTTTCCAGAAGAGCCATTTAAAGCAGAGCAGTGAATGCCAGCACCCCGACCTTGAAGTGGCCGTTGTTGGCCGCGTCGTGCAGGGGGGTGTCATCGTCCAGCCCCTTGGTGTTGACCTCGGCTCCTGCTGCCAGCAGCTGCTTGGCCACGTCGTAGTAGCCCCGGTTGCAGGCCTCGTGCAGCGCCGTCCAGCCTGCAAGGACAGGGACACTCAGGACATGGCACCACCTCCACAGTGGCACTGAGACACAGGCAAAGCCTGCAGGGTCAGTGTGGTTGGTGGGGATGTGTTGGTCTGATGGCCAAAGTTGGGCTGTGTTAGCCCAGATCGCCATGGCACGCAGCAGGAAGGGACCTGCAGCTCTGCCCTGCTGCTCCTGCCAGGCAGTCATAGAATCACTCCCACTTCTCCCTCTGGTCGTATCAGGTGCTGCAGTCAGAGCATCTGCCAGACCTGACACAGCCCCTGGAAATGGACAGTTTTATATGGGAAGTAAGGAGAATTGCTGATGCAGGTCTTAGATTCGTTATCCTTTATACCACATTAAATTGTTTAGGTTGGAAGGGATCTTAAAGCTCATACATTTCTGCCCTCAGCCTTGGGCAGGGACTCTTTCCACTATCCCAGGTTGCTCCAAGTTCCCTCCAATCTGGCCTTCGATGCCCCCAGCAATGGGGCAGCCACAGCTTCTCTGAGCAACCTGTGCCAGGGCCTTACCACCCTCCCAGGAAGAATTCTTCCTAATATCCCATCTAACCCTGCCCTATGCCAGCTTAAGGCCATTCTCTCTTGTTCTGCCACTACATGGTCCTGTGAAATGTCTCTCTCCACCCTCGTTAGGTTTAACTTTAGGTTCCAATCCCTCTGTAAGTGAAACCCTGGTGCCCAGAGCAGGCTGAGCTCAGAACTGCAGACAGAGCTTGAGCCAGCCCCCACACAGATTTTCTGTGTGCTCTCCAAACACAGGAACACTGGCCTGGGCTTGGGGGGGAAACCAAACAGCAGCGTCTCCACAGTAATAGCAGCTCCAGCTCTCAAACAAATCTCTGAAGAGCACAGAACAAAATATTTTATCGTGTTCAAACAGCCTATTTTTAAGCAGAGCCTGTTTTGAAGTTTCCCAGCGTGGCTGCTGCAGTGTTTTGCTGATAGCGCCGTGGGAGCGCGTTCTGTTACCTTCACTTGGAGCCTTTGGAGGGGGCACCTGTGCCCGGAATTAATCACAACTGATACTTCAGTCTGGCACTGGGATTAATCATACGGGTGGAGGAACAGCCACATCTATTTATAGCCCCAAAATCATGCGAAGAGAACAGCAAAGTCAAGCTCTGGGGCGTGCTGGAGGAAGGCTGATCCAGCCCCACCAAATGGCACCTCCATCACCCCTTCACCAGCATCCCATGGCTGTCTTCTCCCTGCAGGACTCAGGGGTGTTCCATTCCCATCCCACCACCCTAAGCAGGAGCTTGGCAGCACTGCTGAGGAGGAGGAGGAGGAGAAGGAGGAGGAGATGGAGGTGGTACTACTCCTGAGCTGAGGGTCAGGATGGTCAACAACTCCTCCAACTTGGGTGCCTGGTGGGAGCCTAACCTTGCCCTTCACATTCCCTCCCCATCAGCAGCACCCCCACATTCAGTCCTTAAAAACAACTCCCAAAAATTCACAGGCATCAGGCCCCCAACTCCAGAGCGATGACTTCACAAACCCACTCTCAGCAGTATTTCTGTGCACATAATTCCTTCTATTTTAAGTAAAAACAGAGCTAATTCAGCCCACCTCCCTTTGCAAATCCCCCTCCAGACTTCCAACACAGCACCCCCATGGAAGGGCAGAAGGAAATGGTCCAGAGTGGCCTAGCCAGCTTTGGTGAGGCATTCTCTGGATCCTGCCCAGCCCAGCTCCACCACCTCAAACAGGCTGCACAGGCTGGGAATTCTGCTCCCAAACTCTAACCAGAAAACTGATGCTTTGGAGGTGTTTTTAATGTGTCTTTTTGTTGTTGTTTGGGGTTTTTTTGTTTTGTTTTTTTTAAAGAGGAAAAAGACTTTTTCCTCTTCAAAGAGCAAAATCACAATTTTCGGCAAATCTCCTCTTTCCGAGGCGCAAGGCCATGCTAAAAACAAACTACTTTTTCTGCTGGGAGTCATTCTTGGAGATGGAACATGAAACCAGGTGAGGAAATAGTTGGGATTCCTGGGCTGTTACCTGCAAAGTCCTTCACATTGACATCTGCACCCTCGATGATGAGCTCCTTGATGCGCCGGGCATCCCCGCGGATGGCAGCGCGGTGCAGCCGAGTCTCTCCTCGCTCGTTTCTCTTATTTACTTTATCTTTGGTTTTGGAGGCAGAGTTGGGAGTTCCCTTCTGACAAACTGTAGATTGAGAGGGATGCTTTGGTGTTGTGTCAACTGCAGGAAGGAGAGAAACAGCGTCAGGGTCTGCCGTTCTGTAGAATTCCTAAGCCCTTAGAGGGAGCTCGTGCATCGCGTTTGGGCTCTTCCCTAAATATTCAAAAGGCAGCAAGAGGCAACCCAAGCTCTGGAGTGGATGTGAACAGAGCAGCCTGTGTGTGTCCCACGGATGGGAATCATGGGCTGCCAGACCCACTGGAGAGCTGCAGTCCTGGCAAACTCTGTGGGCAATCCCGTGATCTGGGAGCAGACAATGCAGCTCCTTACCCTCAAACCTCAGTTCCCCAGGGAAGTGGCCTTTTAGCAAGCACATGTGAGGTCTGACGGCCTTGGGAGGAGATTGCATTTCCTGGGAGAACACTGGAACGCTCTGCAGCTTTTTCCCTTTTACCTTTCCCAAATAACAGCAACACAAGCAGCGAGATTGGTGTTTTTTGGCTAAAAGCTGCAGTGTTGTGTGTAGGATGAGGATGTGAGCACATGGAGAGCACAGAGCCTCCAAAAACCAGGGTGGGGGGCATGTTTGCAACAGATAAAAATTACTAAAACACAAAATCCGTGGTAAACACATTCCAGCTGCTCCACACCTGTGGTGGTTACACATCTTGCCCCCTTGCAAGAGAAGGAACATTAAAAACCTACATAGGATGATATTTTGTGTTTATTCACAATCCTCCTTTACTGAGATAGCCTGAGAGGCCAGTGGGAAACACAGAGCTGAGGTGGAGGAGGCTTCCATGGAACCAAAGCTCCAGCTGAGCAGCCAGGGTGGGCTGGACTGGGGACACTGGGAAAGGGAAGGGCAGCCAGAGCCATGTGCAGATCCCAGTGACATCACACCTGGAGTGACCTGTGGGAGCAGTGAGACCCCACAGAGCATCCAACCAGCCCCCCTGCAGCTTGCCAGGGGTGGCAGCTCAGCCCTGCTGCTGCCCCTGAACCTCTGGTGACCCCAGGACTCCGGAGGTTTGGGAAAGAGGTGTGTGCTCACCTGTGTGCCCACCCTGCAGAACAAAGTCCCTCCCCAGTCTCACCTGGGCTGTTTGCAGACTCTTCTGCTGTCATCTGCATGAGGAGAGCGACTTGCTGGCGCTCAGAGAGGGGGTACCCAGCCCGGATCCCCGAGAGGCCCATCCCGAAGAGCAGCCCAGGCTTCCTGGTGGCGGGCTCCTTTTTAATCCTCTTCCGCTCGGGACCCTGCTTCTCTGTGGGACAAGGACACAGGGACACAGGCCATCAATGTCACTGCAGCTGACAGCCACGTTCCTGACTGAGAGCTCTGAAAAACCTGTGCTGAATGATGGATCCCTGTGGTGAGTGATGGATCCCAGCGCTGGGTGATGGATCCCAGTGCTCGTGATGGATTCCTGTGATGGATCCTCTCCTCATGAAGTGGCTGCTCCCACCTGCCCTCAGGTCTTCTGCAACCCTCTAAAAAAAAATCCCAAACAAACACAAGGAGAGGGGAGGAAGAAACCCCAGAAGTGTCTGGCTTATCATCCCAAATCCCAGCGTGACACTTGTCTCCTAAATCATCCAGCTGCAAAGGCAGCTCCTGCCTTTGCAGAGACCAAGAGCAATCACTCCCAAACCACAGTCACACAACCATGGAATGGTTGGGTGGGAAAGAACCTTGAAGCTCACCCAGTCCCCCACCCCCATGGGCAGGGACATCTCCCACTGTCCCAGGCTGCTCCAAGCCCTGTCCAGCCTGGCCTTGGACACTTCCAGGGATGGTGCTCTGGGCAACCTGAAGGTGCCTTCACCACAATTCAAACAATTCAATCCTGCAGCCTCTCCCCAGCTCTGCTCAGCCCCTCTGCCACGCTCAGTGTGGATCATGGGCACGTGGCCAGCACGATGGAGCCTGCAGCACCAAGTCCAGAGGGTCAGGTGAACTGCCAAAGGACAGGGTCACATATGGCCACCACACTGTGCACCACAGCACAGGTTTCTTCCCTCACCCACCAAACTGCAGCCCAGGAAAGGTCTCTGGCAGAGGAGGGCAGCAGTGTGTGGGATGTTCTGTTCCTGCTGCTCACAGCTCCGTGGCTGAGGCACAGCCAGCTCCACAAACCTTTTCTGAGCACAGTGAGCTGCCAACCTCTGCTGCTCAGGGCCCACCTGGAGCAGGTGATTTCCATCCACTCCTGCTCCTGGGATGCTGTACATTCAAGAAATAATGACTGTTCCAGGGAACCTCTCAATCAGACAGCAAGGCCACCCCTCTTCAAATCCCTCTGCTCACTGCCCAGGGAAGCTGTGGCTGCCCCTGGATCCCTGGAAGTGTCCAAGGCCAGGTTGGACAGGGCTTGGAACAACCTGGGATAGTGAAGGTGTCCCTACCCATGGCAGGGGTGGGATGAGATGAGCCTTAAGGTCCTTCCCAACCCAAACCATTCCATAATTCTATGAAATGCAAGCCCTGGAAACATGTCTGCATTGAAGGCGAATCCCAGTCTACTCTGAAACCACATTTTGGTCATCCTGGCAGCTGCAACAGAGCTGGAAGATGAAATCAGATCCTAGCACAGTTTTTTAATGGCTTAAAATAAAATTAAATCCAGCGTGCTTACGGGAAGACAACTTTGCCAGGGTGGCTCCAGGAGCCACACTGCTGCGTTGTGTGTCCTGCCAGGGGACACAGGGACACCTGATCCATGTGTGCAGCACCTCCCTGCTCCTCCTGAGACTCTCCAAGCTGCTTAAACCCTCCTCAGCCAGGCCTGGCTTCCCCCAGCCTTGGTCACAACCAGCCAGGCACGAAGATGCTCGAGGGGTCACATCCTGGCTGGTGCCACCAAGCAGAGTCCCTGAAGCACACGATGCCCAGGGCTGCTCTGCACGTACAGATCCACAATTAGAATGGGAACATTTTCATTAATATCCCTTGGCTGCTGCAGGTTGTCAGCACGAGCCTGGGATTTGCAAAAAATTGATTATCAAGTTCAACCGAAACCCCCTAAACTCCTATTCATTCTGCAGTTGCAGAAATTTCCTCCTCCACAGAACATTTAACATTACAAAGCATGTGATCAACAAGATAAAAATAAATTGCAAAGCGGCTGCCGCGTTCTCGCTCGCTATGGGGAGGCAGCCGAGGACTCGGGCTCGAGCTTCCTGCTGGGAAGGGTTCAAGCTGGATGGGACCTGGAGCAACCTGGTGTGACAACCAACCCTAAAGGCCCAGTGGAAAGTGTACCTGCCCATGGCAGGGGGTGGAGATGAGCTTTAAGCTCCCTTCCAACCCAAACCATTCCATGATTCTGTGGCTCCAGGGCGGCAGCCCCTAGTGCCCCGCATGGCACAATCCTGATCGTCCACATCCATGACCACATAAGCAAGATCATTAATTGGGTCTGAAACATAAGCAGAGGATGGAGACAGAGCTGCTCCCATCATCCACTTCCCATGCTGAGAGCCCTGCCTGGCACTGGGCAGGTCCCAGGCTCACAGAGCTGCACGTGTGTTATTTCAGCTCACAGGGTTTTACTCACAATCAGATTTGCAGCAGATTTAAAAGTGTCCCTGCACAGAGATATCAGCTCGCCTGCTCCTGTGCCTCCAATTAACTGCACCTCTGGAACACCTTGCAGCAACATGGAGAGACTGGAGAGAAACTCTCCCAGTGTTACCCACTTTGGCTGACAGAAAAAAAGCTTAATTGACACTAAAAGCCCTTCAGCAAGCACAAACCCCAGAGATGCAGGGGGTGTGCAGCAGGGAGCCCTCAGCAGCGGTGCCTGAACCATGCACACAGATCCCAGTGGGAGGAAGACCATGGCAGCCCACGGATGCTCCATGAGCCCAGGATGAGCCACACCTCCATGCAGCTATTTTTAAAGCAGCTTGTTTGCTGCTTGCTTCAGCCTTTCTGCAAAGCTCCCGAGCATCAGCCCTGGTTTAATTCGGGGATCCTGCTCGGCTCTTCCCTCGCGCTGACGCCAGCAGGAACCGCGTGCGCAGGCTTAAAGGGGAAAGCAGGAGCTGAGCCGGGAACTGCTCCTGCCTTTCATCACAGCGAGCCCAGAGGCTGCAAAGGCTGAGCAGGAGCAGATTCTCAGGACAAAGGGCTTTGAGCATCAGCTTGAGGGTGGTTCTTGTGACCACACAAGACTCTGGGCAGTGCTGGACAAATCCAGGGCTGCTGGAAGCGCCTTGGCAGCTTCACAGGGATTCAGTGTCTGTGTGCAGACACAGGCTGAACACAGCCCCAGCTGAAACAGAGAGGGGCAGGAGGAGAGCAGGGCAGTGGTGGAAAATCTCTCAGAGGTTTCTCCAAGGCAGGCTGAGACGCTGGCAGGTTGTGGGGACACCGGGGCCATGCGGCTCCTCGCTCCCCACGCACGCATGCAGCACACCCTGTAATGCAGAAAGCATCTGCTCCCACTGCTCGGCATGACAACACACGCAGGAAGGTGGAACCCTGAGGAAAAACACCATTTCCAAACACCATTTCCAAAGCAGCAGCAGCAGCTCGTGCCCAACGTCGCGGCGCCGCGCCGAGAGCCGGCTCAGCGGCGAGAGGGGCTCAGGGAGCGCTGCTGTGTGAGCCAGCCCGACCAGGAGATCAATAGGAATAAATTAGAGCAGCACAGACAGCAACAGAGACTGCACTGCACCCCCGGGAGAGCAGGCGGGCTGTGCTCCCCCCAGCCCGGCCCAGCCTGCGTAAGAGTGACTCATTCCTGCTGCAGAACTTGGAGGGCATTAAACGTTTTGGAGCATGTTGGCTCAAAGCAGAGGAGAGCAGGTCCAGCCCGGCACCATGGCCCGAGGATGCACCCCCAGGCTCACAGGGCACCTGCCATGTGGGCCCATGACCCAGGAGGTGAAAGGCTGGCAGCAGCATGGTCCCACCCCATGCCAAGGCTCTGGGGCACTCCAGAACTGAAGGAAAAGCAGGCTGAGGGCAAGGCTGGAAGTGGCAGAAGCAGCAGCATGACACAGGTGGGCAAAACAAGAGAGGGCAGCAGGACAGGCCAGAGTGGCAAAAAGCTCAGAGGAGGGTGAGTAGGAGATCCCTGGAGTACAGAGGAACATGGCTCAGCATAGGGGGACACTGGTACCAGGAGGTCACAGGCACACTGCACACCAGACCAGGGGAACAGTCAGGAGGTGATTTGGTTTATCAACACAGTGCCAAAAAGGAAAACAAGAGGAAAAGCAAAAAGGAAAAGCCTTGACAGAAGGTGCCCTGAGCTGCTCCCATAGAGTGGGGAGCTTGTTCCCACCTGAAGGATGGAGGAGCAGAGCCAGAGCCTCATCCCACACTGCTGGAAAGGATGGTGGAGACCTTGGCTGTGAGTCAGGAGCAGAGAAAAGGCACCAGCAGGAGGAACAAGCCCATTTATAACCATGTCAGGTCACTGTGTGCAGCTGAGCCCACCATCCCCAGTGCTCAGCTGGGCTCCCTGGAGATGAGGATCTGCAGGGCCCGACCCCAATGGCTGCAGTATTTTAAAATACAATTTGACTGGAGAGGTTTAACGCTGTGTGACAGCCTGTGGCCCAAATCCAGGTGTTCTCCCTACACTTGTAAGCCAGACCCCACAGCTGTGCCCTGGTGTGTAAAAGCAGCTCCTTCACAGAGTGGCCACTGGCTGGGAGAGGAACCCAGAGGCTTCATCACAAACAACAAACAATCTCCATGTTAAAAGTGAATTATTCAGAGCAAGACCAATTTTAAAGTCCAGACTGTTCATTTCCCACGAAATAGAAAGAACTGGAGGAGGGAGGACAGGGGAGGAAGGCTCTGGCCAGCCCTCCCCTCCCGGAGCTGGGGCCAGGACACTCTGCAGACAGCGCTGATAAAAGCTCTTGTATTAAGGAAAAAGCCATCATTGATAGATTTTTGGTTCACAGAGACACAGCACACTGCAACCTCTCCCTCTGCATGTTAAGGAGGTGATGAGGGGGGAGGAGGGAGATTTATGGCAGCTCCCATCATAAAACGACCTGGTTTTCTGCACAGCCCTTCCCAGATGGCTGCTGCACACGGGGAGTTTCTCAGGGTGATCTGAAGGCTGGTGTGTGCCAGGCTCTCCACACTGTACTGGCATTATGGAGCCCAGCTAGGAAGGGAGAAGCTCTGACATTCACTCTCTCCCTGGTTGCTAGGTGAGAACAGTTTCTTACTATTTTAGTAAAAGGATTGAAATGACACAAGCAAAGAAAGCCCCGCTGCAGCTCCGAGCCCCCAGCTGCACACACCGGAGCACAGCCAGGCACAGGCAATGGCACAAACACCACTGTGGGGTGCAGATGCCTTTTTTAATAAGCCAGCAATTTGCTTCTCACGGATTCCCTCGCCAGCCTTGCCTGCTAGGGACTAACGAGCCCGTTCCCATGCCGTGTCACTCCAAACACTCCAGCATTAGGCAAGCAGCAGCCGGCTCTGGGAGAGGATGGTTTGGGTCAGCTGATTCATCAAGCATTTTCTAACCTACTAATTAGCGTCACGTAACAACCTCGGGGGATTAGAGAGAAGGAGTTTGAAGCTCCCAGGCCAGCTCCTGCCAACCATATTCACACTGGCTCTTATCCACCACAGCACCTCCCTGACCGGCCACAAGCCCCTGGAATCAGCCCTGGGCACCAGGAGAGCCCTCGGAGCCTGGAAAGGTTGATGTGCACAGAGCAGTTTGGAGAGCTGCTGGGGTTTTTTCTCTCCCTTGTTCCTCCAAGAGCACTCAGGGAAGGAGATGGATACACAGGGAGAGAACTGGACACCCAGGGAGGGAGTTGGGCACCCAGGGAAGGAGCAGGACCCCAAGGAGAGCCCCCAGCACTGCTGGCGACCACCAGCTTTGACCCAGCCTCACTCAGGCCTTCCAGGCCAAAATTATCTCAGCATGCTCCAAGATTTGTACTGAGCCCCAGCTCTCCCTGCTGATGACTAAAGGCCTGGAAACCACAGCTGCACCTCAAGCCAAGGGACTCAAGTGACGGCGTGACAGCCAGCTAAGGAAAGCACCCGCGGGAGGAGCGGGCACACGGAATTCTGCACTCTGTGCACCTCCCAGCTGCCCTCCAGCACTGCTACCTGTCCCAGTGTGCACGGAGGGACCTGCTGCTGCGGATCCATCCTGTCAGAGCCCCAGGCAGGTGGGGAGTGCCCGGCCCCACGCCGGCAGTCTGGTGCCATTGACTCAGCCGTGACTCAGCCGTGGCTCAGCGCCGCAGCCGCGGCACCGCTGCGCCAGCCGCCCGTGCCCACCTCTCCTGCCAGGTGCCTTCCCAGCAGGACTGCTCCCTTCTCCCTGTGTGTTTGTTAATACCACAATTATCCAATATTCCCGGGTTTGAAGCCCCCTCCCGGTGCGGCACACGGCTGAGGAGCCTCACGGAGCCTCGCACGCGGCTGCTGGGAGAGTCGCTGGGAGAAAAGCTGGCTGTGCTCCTTTGGAGGCTGCCAGGCAGCACGTAGGCTCTGGGCAGCACCTGTGGATGTGGGGAGATGCCACATGAGGGAAGGAGAAGGAAGGAGGAGAAGTCTGAGGCACAGGGATGCTGCTCCCACAGTGCTGGAGCTGTAACATGCACAGTCTGGAGGCTCACGGCTTGATGCCATTTTTTTTTTTTCTCTAAAGACAGTTTATTTAGTTAACTCTGAGGAACCCGAGAGCCAGAATTGTTGCTCTAGAAACCATTTTGAGAAAGATATTTTAAAAGATTTAGCTCTGAACCAACTGTACCCAAACCATGTGCTCAGCACAGTGCTGGCCAGTAGTGCCTCTGGGAGCTTGCACCACAGAATCCTGGAATGGTTTAGGAGGGAAGGGACTTGAAGCTCATCTTGTCCCATCCCCTGCCATGGGAGGGACACTTTCCACCAGTCCAGGGTGCTCCAAACCTCATCCAACCTGGCCTTGGACACTTCCAGGGATCCAGGGGCAGTCACAGCTCCTCCGGGCACCCTGTGCCAGGGCCTCAGCACCACCACAGGAAGGAATTCCTTCCCAATATCCAATCTACTACACCCCTCAACCATCCTGCAGCACCAGCTTCTGCCCCACACCTGGCCAGGGCAGGTTGTGCTGCCCTTCCACGGGAGACAAACCCACCTCTGATGTTTCTCACCCCACACATGAAGCACCTACGTCAAGGCTGAGCCAGAGCCATCCGGGGAAAAAGCAACACACACCGTGCTGAGGAAAATGAGTCACTGCAACACATCAGGATGAGGATCCACGCTATTGTTTAAACACTTGAAGAGGAGAAAAACACCCCACTAGAGGCAAAGAAAGAGCTCTGCTAGCTCCCAGCTCCCACGTCCTTACAGCTGAATTCCACATGGCTGTGGAACATCCTGGCACACCCCCTCATGCACTCACAGCAGCCCATGGACACAGCCTGGGAAGCAGGACCACGTTACATAAAGCAGCCAGGGTCAGCCAGCAGCGATGGTGCAATCCTGATGCTCTGAGGGCTGGGAGCAAAGCTGAGGAGCAGAACCAGCAGCAGCAGCAGCCTCCCTCTCCTGCAGGAACCTGGGGTGGGCAGATGGCAGCCTCTGTTCCAGACAAAAGCCTGTCCTGCATGTCACACCTGTGTCCTCAGCCAGGTGCCACTGATGGCACCAGCACAGACCCCTCCACCCCCAGAACATGCAGGTCCTGAGCAGCACAAACACGTCTGTACCTGCTTCTACCTCGAGCCAGGACAAGGACCAGACAGGCTTCAAACAGTCACAATGGGGTGGTGCAAGAGCAGAGCAAGGTGCCAGGAAGTCTCTTCCTATCTCCACTAAGTCTTTTCCCACCTCCAGCATCTGATTTCTGGAGTAAACCATATCAGGGAAGAGGAACAGGCTCCTGCTAAGGCACCAGCCTGACTGTGCACACTGATCTCCAAGCCAGAGTCACTTCCTCTCCAGTCCCCACCAAACAGGTGGCTGAGACTCTCCTGCACCTCCCATACACCTTCCCAGACAGAGTTTGTGAGAGCCCCGTTTGTCTTTAAATGGATCTGTGAGTGCCAGGACCCTCTCTGGGTCTCCTCTGGGAGCTGGGCTGCTGCTAGCCCTCAGCTCACCCACTTCCCCAGGAAGGATGGGCTCTGCAGAGGAAGGAGAAGAGCTGTGCAGAGGAAGAGGAAGAGCTCTGCAGAGGAAGGAGAAGATATGTCCGGAGATAAGAAAGCACAGGGGTGACAGGGGAGCCCCTGAGCAGGGGGGGTCTCATGGGCTGCTGCTCCCACCCAGCAGCCACAGCCTCTCCCAGCAGCTCTCTCTCTCTCTGCTCTCCTCTGCATTTGGTTTCCCTCTCGCTGCTGCCAGTGCAAACATTTCCAACATTTCTGCAGCCAGAGAGAGACTGGAGCTCTGGCAAAAGCAGATTCCTGTCGTGACATTCCAGCTGTCACCAGGGTCAGACAGCCCTGCAGCGAGTTTGAGCTTCAGCTCTCAATCCATTATTGAACGTGGCACAAACACCCTTGACAAAGAGCAGCTCCAGCTCTGGTTCATCAACTTTGCCTGGTCCCAGCCACCCCTGCAAAGGTGACACCCCAAGGGAGAACCACAGCAACCCAAAACCTTGCAAATGGCCAACACGTTTAAGAGAATTAATGAACATTTGGAAACTTTCTCCTCAGATAGGGAGTTCAGGAAAATAAACCACTGTGTGTCCTGCCTGTGGAACAGCCCTCACTGCTGCAGTGGCACTTCTGGCCCTTCCAAATCTGCCCTTCCAGCTCCTGAACCAGGAGACAAATCCCACGTCAGGCTCACCACAGAGCACCACCAAATACAGCCCTTTACCATGTTCAAACACATAAACTTTTATCCTGTTTTATCTCTTTACACAATCACTGAGCTTTACCTGGCCACAACTATTTCCAAATGCAGATTTCCTAGGAATGTACAACAAGAACCCACACAAATCCCTGTCCAGAAATCCACAGCTCAGCCCCTTACAACCAAACAACACAATTTTCTCCACGCCAAAGCTTTGTGACAGCTCTTCCCAATTGCTAACAAATCCAACAGGAGCCTCATGCACCAGCAACTCTTCTGCTACAAGACTGACCTGCTTGACCAGATTCTACTTGCTGATTTTCTTTTAAAGACTACTCAGCTTTATTCTCTTGTTTCCCAAGTTCTCACAAGCAGGCCCTGCTCCATGGCTTGTCCCAGCCACAGTTCCTGAACTGGGACAGTCAGAAACAAGGAGAACAGACAAGAGCTGAAGGAAGGGATCTCCTCCCACATCCACCTAAAAACATCACTAAGAACAGATGTGCACATGTGGAGCAGAGCAGTTATCCAGCCCCTTGTCCACGTGCCTCTTCCTTCAATTAAAAAACACAGGGAATTTGATACAACGCTTCCATATGGACTGGCTGGCTGCACACTGGATCCTGTGTGCTCCCCAGCAGCCCAACACTGAGGGTCTGAGGGTGCAGTGTGGCATTTCTGTACCTGTATCAGAGTCTTTTTGATCTCCATTTGTTCCAACAGTGAAAGGCAACTTGCGTTTGGTCGCTCGCTCTTTCACCTCTTTGCCGCCATCGCTCCGGTCCAACTTTGGAGTCTTGGTTAGAGAAACTTTATCTTTATCCTGGAAAGAAAAGAGACCAAGGTCAACCAGAGCCTTCTCCAGACTGTGCTCTGCTGATTCCCCAAACCCTGCACTGGCCTCAGAGACCATCCCTTCCCTTTCTGCTGTGGATTTCCAGCATCAGGGTTTGCCAAGGCAGCCTCCACCAAGATACAAAGCAGAGCAGAGCCAGGCTAATTGAGGCTGCTGTGGTGCCAAACTCCAACCAGTTCATGTGAAAAACAAAGCCAACACTTTGTAAGAGGCTGAGGATGCACCCAGCTGTGGGCAGGGAGGGAAGGTAGGTTGGGATGGGGGAATCTGAGGATTTCCAAATGCAACCGCATGACAAGAACGATCCATTCCTGCTGTGTATCAGTCCTGCTGGTTTGGATTTTAATGTGAAGCAGAAATGCTGTGAACTGCTCAAAAGCAGGGAGAGATTTTGAATGAACATCCCAAGCAAAAGTTACAGATACTGAGACAGGTGAGATTTTTCACATGAGCAGGGAGAGCTGGCTCCCAGCTCGAACTCCAGGAGTCCAGTATGCTGGGAATGCACAGCCCCAGGTCATGCCCTGTGTTTTTTTTGTATGTGAAGAACAGGATTATTTTAAGTGAGCAGTTCTGGACTGACCACTGTGTCCCTGCCTGAACAACAAGGGCAACACAAGCAGCTTTGTCACAGATCTGATTTCAAGAACCCAGCAAAACCCAGACTCTGCGCTTCAGAGGCAGAGTGAGATTAAACACAAGAACCTCAGTACACAAAATCATGCCAGAGTGTGGCAGGAGCCAACCTAGGAGCATTCCCTTGTTTAGAGAGGCACAGTCCTGCTGCCTGGCTCTGGCAGCTGCTGGCAGGTGGCCCTGGTGCCAGCAGTCACAGGACTGCAGTGTCACTGTCACCGTGTGTGCTGCTCCTTCCTCCTTCCGTGCCTGTGTGGAGCCCACACTTCACCCACAGAAGGAAGAGAAGCCCCTGATTCGCCCCAGGGGGATGTGTTTGCACATCCCTGCTCCACAGGCAGCGTGACAGCCCCGGGGCTGTGCTCTGGAGAGGATGAGGAAATGGGTTGGGGAATCCCTTTTTTGGTAAAGCAAGAGAAACAAACCTGCCTGACAGGGCTCTGTGGTGGGAGGCAGCCAAGGCACGCTCGGAGCCCCAGCAAGGGCAGCCCTGCTCGAGAGCAGCCGCCAAGCACCGGCCCTGCAGAGACAGGACAGAGCCCCCACAGCCAAAATAAACACTCCAGCATTTCCTTTAAACCCTCCACATTGAAAAGCTTTTGACTTACGCTTTCTGAGGTGAACAAAATTAGTTTGGACTAACAAACCATGCCACTTCTACTGCTCTTAAGTGGCACTGAGGCCAGGGAGTTTCCACCACCTGTGCTGTGAGCAGGTACCTGCTCTGTCCTGGTTCTATGATTCTATGAAAAATTTTATCAAAGGAATAAAATAAAACGTGTATGTTTCCTGATAAAAAGCCATCAAATAAATAATGCACCTTTTTCCACAGTGGCTGTTCACATTCTGAACTTCTCCTTATATCTACCTGAATAAAAGACATTTCAGACAGGAGTCTGTGAGGTTCCTGCAGGGTGAAGCAGTCAGGGCACCAAGGCTGTCAGAGTTCAAGAAGCATCTGGATGATGCTCTTTGACATACAGGTAGGTTTTCTGCTGGATTAATGCTGCCTGGGATCTCTGTGAACTCAGGAGTGAGAAAAAGGGCAGGACAGGAAAAGTGCAGCTCATTCTACAAGTCTGAATCACAGAATTGTTTGGGTTGGAAGAGACCTCAAAGCTCATCGTGTTCCAAGCCTTGCCATGGGCAGGGACACCTTCCACTAGCACAGGGTGCTCCAAGCCCTGTCCAACCTGGCCTTGGACACTCCCAAGGATCCAGGGGCAGCCACAGCTGCTCTGGGCACCTGTGCCAAAGCCTGCTCACCCTCACAGGGAATAATTCCTTCCCACTATCCCATCTAAACCCTCCTTCTGTCACTTTAAAGCCACAGTTATTGCCACGTCGCTAAAATCTCCGTGTCGGAGGAGAGACAGAGTAGAGGAGTGATGAGAAAACCCTTCTGAGAGCAGAGGGGGAGCCCTGGCAGTGTCCATGTGAATGCTGGTGCTGGGCACGCTCGGGCAGAGCTCCCTTTGCATCCACCCCAACGCTGGGAGCTGCTGATCCACTCAGCTCAGCACAATTAAACACCAGGCAGCCGAGGAAGCGGCGGCAGCACCGGCACCGCTTTGAAGATTAATTCCTCCAGTAGCACAAGGATAACCTTTCCTACTAATTGGAGCAAGGAAGATCCAGACTTTGCTTCCCCCTGGAAAGCAGTGACCTGCTGGGGATGCCTGCAGCAGAGGGTGGAACATCAAGGCAGTTGGAGAGTCCAAATCCTGCAAGTTTTCATTTTCTTATTTTAAGCTTTATTTCCTTAATTATTTCCAATTCTGTAATGAAGAATGTCATCCTTTACTCGAGTAAAACCTGGTTTCATTTTTAGGTCTTCTCATGTTTAAAGTAAGCTCAGACTCATCGGAATCAGGTTTCACAAATGGAACAAATCCAAGTCACAATCACGAAATCCTGGAATGGTTTGGGTTGGAAGAGACCTCAAAGCTCATCTCATCCCAACCCTTTTTTGCCATGGGCAGGGACACCTTTCACTAGATCAGGCTGCTCAGAGCCCCATCCAGCCTGGCCCTGACATTGCAGAGAGACTTGAAAGAACAGCCCTGTGTAAGAGCTGGGGCTCTCCAAAGCCAGGACAGGAGTTTGGGGATGGGGAAGAGTCGAGAGCTCAGCAGCAGCAGCAGCAAATTCCCCTTTGCAGGTGTTAATAAAAGCTGCTTTGGCAAAGGGGAGTCAACAGCTGTGAGGGCAGAAAAAAATCCCCTCCTGCCACATTACACTTGCAGTAGAGTTACTGTATGAGTAACAACCCACCTTGAGCTCTTGCAAAAGTGAAAAGATGCACCACAAGTCGCTGTCAGCTGCTGCGGTTGGAGCACAAACCCACCAGGAACTGGCCCCAGCAGCCACCCAGAGTGAGGTGCTGCAGGGTGGGGATGGAAGGGCTTCTCCCACCAGCACCACACACCATGATACCAATCTGCTCAGGGCACTTTGACACACAAACTGGCCAAAGGCCAGTCTTCAGAGCAAAAACAATCCGGTGGGGATTTCTGATGCAGATTTCTGCAAGACAGAGCCATTTAGATGGGGCTCTGAGCAACCTGACTTAGTGGAAGGGATGAGATGAGCTTTAAGGTCCCTTCCTACCCAAACCAGCCCATGATTCTATGATTTACAAAGCCATGCAAGGAAATGTGTATTTCCAGCCCCGTCACCTCGCTCAGACAGAGCCTGACTCGCAGCCCCGTGCTTATGCAGAGACTTGTACTGCCAGCCATGGAAATCCCCAAAGCCCTTTGTTCTCCAAAATGAGCTCCAAGCATTTCAGGTTGTGATGTCAGTTAAAATTAGGCAGTACTGAATAAAACCAGCATGGGCAGCCTGGGAGGAGAAGCCCAGGAAGGCTCCAAGGCTGTGCCCCACATCAGACTCCTGCTGTGGGCAAACAACCCACGCTGCAAAAAGCAAATGCTGCCACAGAGGGACTTTCCCTGCACCAGTGGGTCTGTCCTGGTTCTGCCATCAGGAAGGGAGAGGGGGCAGAAGGTTCTCACCCTGTATTACAAAAAGGAATGGATGCAGTTTTACTCAGAAAACAACTGGATGTGGTGAATACCAAACAATTCCCAAAATCTGGGCCCCTTACAGCCTTCCCAAAGCCAGAGTACGACACACACACACAAAGTTCCAGAAAGTCTGAATTTGTGTTGTTATCAATGCTGCAATAAAACATGTGGAGCATGGAGGTGACTGGAGCTGCAGCCCTGTTCCTGTGAGCCTCAGGCACCAAAGTTTGTAGGAAATATGACCCAGTGATGAGCATGGGCTGATTAACTTCACTGAAATGTCATCTCTTCAGTCACTCAGATACCCCTGCAGGTTTCACACCCTGGTGGGTGACTCTGTGCTGGACACAGAGCCCAGCACTCACTCATCCAGTCTGGAAAGCCCTGACAGCCCAATAGATTTAATGAAGAACTGAAAAATGAGGACCACATTTCCTTTTCTGAGAAGGGGAGAAGGGGAAGGAGAAAAACCTCAAGTTTTTTTAACCTTTGCCAGCTCCTACAAGCAAGAATTGGGATAAGTGCTGTTCTGCTTGGTGTTCACTGCAGCAAAAATGCACTTCTGACTATGCAAGAGGGAGCATTTCCCCATAAAGAGGCAAAGGCTGCACCAAGCACACGGTGTAAGCACACAGCCAGGCCAGACCCATCAGGAAATGCTTCTGACAACTGATATAACCCTTGCTGTGGTGCTCTGCTCAGCCTAAGTCATGAGTAATCTCCTCCTGCTATGAGGATCTGTGCATCTAGACCAGAAAGGAGAATTATTCATATATGGCAAGCAGATTTTTACAAAAGCCTTCAGGCTGAAGGGAGCAGGAGGAGCCCGGGGGCTGCCAGTGCCCGCCCCAGGCAGGCTTGTGCAGCCTTATAAGGGCTCCAGTAACCCCAGGAGAAACAGCTCCTGATCCAACAGCACAGAGCATCCAACGCCCTCAGACTCCACTTTAAACCCCTTCACTCTCAGGGCTGCATCCCCTAAGTCCTTCCTGAGGAGGGGCAGGGAGCAGACAGCCAGGAGCTCCCTGCTATAATGAGCTCTGCTAGTGCCAGGCAGCAGCTCCCAGCCTCTTCCTCCAAGCAGGAGCCCTCTGGAGCAGGGCAGCTCCCCTGGGAGCCTGCTACGTGATCGAGCATGGAACTCATGATCACAGAATCCTGGAATGGTCTGGGTGGGAAGTGACCTCAAAACTCATCTGTTCTACTCCCTGCCATGGGAAGGGACACCTTTCACTAGCACAGGTTACTCCAAGCCCCATCCAGCCTGGCCTTGGACACTTCCAGGGATCCAGGGGCAGCCACAGCTTTTCTGGGCACCTGTGCCAGGGCCTGCCCACCCTCAAAGGGAAGAATTTCTTGCCAATATCCCACCTGAACCTCTCCTCCTTCAGCTCAAGGCCAGCCCTCTTGTCCCCTGTGGCACTCAGCCCCCTGCAGCCCCAGGACCCCCCTCCATCTGCCAGAGCTGCAGAACCCAGCCTGTTTAATGCTATACCAACTACAGATATTAAGGTCCCATTAAGAGGAAAACACTTGGATGGCACCACTTTGCCAGGCTCTCCCTGTGCCCACAGTGGGTCCCTGTGCAGACCTGGGCTCTGCTTGGCTGAGCCAAGTCCCAGCTCAGGCCTTTGAACGTGTTGACAAAGGCAAGATAAATGCAAGGCAGCGGTTGCTGACAGGCAGGTACAACAGCGTCTGCAGGGAGGAGGTCGAAGTGCTTTTCCCCTGAGTCACTGCTCCAGCTCAGCTTCAGAATTAACCAGAAACAGGGCAAAAGCCACTCAGGCTGGAGCTCAGCTCAGCCCCTGCAAGACAAGAGCCTGTGAGCCTCTCCTCTGTTAAAAAACTAGAATTAAAGGAGCAGAAACTCTGCCGTGTCCCCTCTCAGAGCCACTCTGGGCAGGCCTGAATGGGAGGCAGGAATTGTGTCCTAGTTATTTAGCCAGCAGGAGATAACTCTGCTTCCCGGCGTGCCCTGCGCCGCTCGCCAAACCTGCTCTGTAAATAACACACAGCCTTTAAGCTGCCGGGAGTGCATGGAATAAAATGGGAGCTGATTCATATTCCAACTGATCCTCTCCCTCCCCAAGCACCTGCGCCAGCATTAAGCTTCTTACCCAGCCTGTATTTACATATCCTGCACTGCTGGGCACAGCCTCCTTTGCCAGGGTAAATGGTGGTGTCTTCCTGGTGCTGCCAGGCAGCTGTTCCCCCTCCAACATCCCTAATCCCAGATTTTGCCCTCTCCTAGAAGCCCCATGCTGTGCCCACAGCACTCCTGAACCGATCACAGAAAGGGGAATGTGGCAGATGCCAGCAAGGTGCTCCATAACCAAATCCTGGCTGGGATTTTCCCGTTGGTTATTTTGTATTTTTCTCATTTTGTCAATAATAGGAGCTCAGTCATACAAGGAGTTATTGCCATCACTGAGGTGAGGAAATGACAGAGCTGGGGCTCACCATGCTCAGCTTCAGCTCCCAGGGCCTGGCAGAAACTCCCAGGGGAATGCTGAGAAACTGGAGCAAGGAGATGAAAGGGAAGTGGATGAGATTTGTTCCTTAGCAGAATTCAGTAGATGTAGGTTTTCATGTTTATTTAAAGGTAACATTTGCACAGTTTTCTGCACAGCTATTGACTGGAAATGACTGATACTGAGAATGGGGGAAAAAGCTGAATGAGAGCAGGCTGGGCTCATGCTTGGAGCAAAATGGGATGAAGAGGAGAAGTGTGAAGGTATTTATCCTTAAACTCAGATTTCATCTCAGTAGTTTCACCTAAGCCACGCCAAAAAACAGACAACACCTCAAATCAACTCTCAGAAGCAGCAATTTGAGCAGAGCAGCTCCTGGGCTGAGCCTGGCCCAGCTGTGCTGCTCAGGAAAGCCAGACCAGCCGTGCTGACAAGGACCTGGATCTCCATCCAGAGGAGGAGAAGCTCCTCCCTCACCCAGCACACACTTGCACCATCACCACATCACTGAGGTATTCCACAGCTTAGTGCAGAAACCCCTAAAAACACACAGAACTTGCAAAAGAGAATCTTCCAAAGCAGCCCCTGCTGCTGCTGAGCTGGGTCCAAGTGGGAACAGCACATCCTGGGAAGGATTACAGCCATAGGGAAATAATCCCAACACCACAGCTGGCAGAGCACCAACACACCAATGTAAATCCCCTGAAAAGAGCCCAGGACAACCTCCCACCAAACACTGCCACACGTTCAACACTCCAAGCTCAAAGAGCAGCATCCCCAAAGAAAGGCAGGTTACCTTTTTCCCCGTTTGTTTCTCCACCATGTCGTTGCTGAGAGAGAAATCTTCTGACTGTGGTGTTTTAGAACACCCACCCTTGGGCATCGTTCTGCCTTCCTTACTTGATCTTCATTTATGCTGCCATCGCCTCATCATCAACCGTCTGTTGGGAGAGAGGAGAAGGGAGGTCAGACATCACAGAAGGATCTCTCCCCTGTGGGGGGAAAGACAAGGCACTTCCCGTGGGGATAAACCCCCTCCCAACCCCTGGATGGCAACACCAGGATGGCAGAGCACCCTCAAATGTGGGAAAAGCTGCAGCAGGTTCCTGCCACCTTCCCAGAGAGTAACAGAGGTGCTGCCAGGAATCACACAGAATCACTGAGCTTGGAAAAGACCTCCCAGAACACTGAGTTCAAACTGTGCCAATCCCAACCTTGTCACCAGCCCAGAGCACTCAGTGCCACATCCAGGCCTTCCTTGGACACCTGCAGGGATGAGAACCCTGCCATCTCCCTGAGCAGACCCTTCCAATGCCTGACAACCCTTTCCATGAAGAAATTCTTCCTGATTTCCAACCTGCACCTCCCCTGGCACAGCCTGAGGCTGTTTCCTCCCATCCCATCACTTTTTTCCTGGGAGAAGAGGCCAACTCCAAACTGGATCCTGCAGCTGCAGACATGGCTTGTTTCATATTCAGAGAATAGCCTAGAAGGGATCAAGCCTCACCAAAGAGCAACAGCCCTCCTGCTCTTCATCCACAGCATCACCCCAAGCCCACACGAAGCTTCCTGCAGCTGCAGCTCTGTCCTGAGCACAGGGACAAAGGGACAGACCCCAGGCTGGGACAGCCTTGCTCCCCAGTTTGCCACACTGAATTCCCAGACACACTTGCAGAACCAAACAAAGTACAAAACCTCCACTAAAAATGCACTTTTGGAACGTATTGCCATCGTGAGATGGGAGCAGGAGGGCTCCTGGACTGGTTTGTCACAGCTCCTCACCCTGCTCTGCACCTTGGCCTGGGAAAGCCAACCTGGAGGGACAAAGCACTCCTGCTCCTTGTGTGTTGCCTGGTCACAGGGCTGGAAATGTGAAATTACAGGAACTGCCATGTGAAATACAGCTAGGGCAGAGCTCAGGGACACCAGCTGGAGCCAAGCCCCTTTTAGGTGAACACAAGAATATTTCCTCTCCCCAGAGCAGAGGCTGGAAAGCATCAGTGCAATGGGATATCTGTGAGGAGTGAGCCCCAGCAACCCCAACAGCAACTGGGCTCCTCTGTCTGAGGCTGGAATGGCACAGACAGGAACTTTTCCCCATGTAATTGTCACCTGCCAGCTCTAAATTGCATCCATTTACATTTTACAGCAGCAGCTCTGCAGAGCTACAACTGCAGGAAATTGTCCAGGGAGATGGGAATTCTCAGAGAGGAGAGAGAGTAGTCTTGTATTTAGAAGTTCCTTGGAAATCCCTTCAAAATTTCTGTTCCATTTATGCCTCAGAGGCCTTGGGACTCTTTGGGTTGTTTTTTTTTTTTGGGTTTTTTTTTTTTTTTCATTTGTTTTTAAAGGTGATTCAGAGGCCCCAGCCCAGCCCTGAAGCAGCACAAATTCCCAGACCAAAGCACCAGGCACAGACAGTGCTGGTGTTTCCAGCAGGAGATTCTGCTTCCCAAGGCAGCTCATTCTCCAGCCCAGCTCCTCTGCCTCTTTGGGAAGGCTGTCATCTGTATTTAGAAACAAAACTTTGGGAACTGAGAAAACACCTCCTCGTGCCCCCCTGCTCAACACAGGGACAGCTGGGCTTGGGGACAGCCCACCAGTGTCCCCTCCATGCTGCACATCCACTGTGTCCCTGCAGGAGCAGCTCTAGCCATTCCCAGCACCAGGAATTTCTATCTGCCAGCCATCATTAGCCAGCTGGGAAATACAAGAATTATTTCCCCATGGTTTCTCTTCCAGGGGCTCATTAAGGTGCAGGTACAGGAGGAAGGAGATCGTGCCTGGGAGGAGGCAGGAGCAGAGGACAATATTCCCTTCAATATTCACTGCAAATCTAAGAGGTGGAAGTTCAGATGAAGTGTTGGGCAAGGGAAATTTATTTACATCTTGCAATGGATATTAAATCCAAGCAGCTTCACCTCTGCTGACGGTGGGACCGAGTCATGCTCTGCTCCCACCAGCAGCCAAAACCCAACCCCACATCACAGCTCAAAGCACCCCAGGACCAGCACACTGCCAATGTATTCCCAAAAAAATCCTGCCCACTCCCAAGTCTTTGTGGCTGCTTGTACCCAGGGTAGGCACCTATTCACGTGGAGCTTCCAAAACCTGTTTAACTGAGAAAAGGCCAGACGGATGCCAGATTAATTCTGCGCCCCTTCTGTTCTCGGAGCTGACTCATTACACTTGGAAAGCCGGCTGCCTCTCCGGGTAAACACAGCCCTGGCCTGTTCCACAGCTTGCAGGGAGTATCACATTTGCACAACAATTACCGACAACGATGCAGCCTTCGTTTCATTTTTAAGCACGTTTAATAAGTTCATTTCATTTTTAAGCACGTTTAATAGGAGTCAGAGGGGAGGCACAGATTCCCGGCTGGAAGAGCCTTCCCCAGCTCACGACAGAGCATTTGCAGAGTGACAAATCTGGGGCTGCAGAATGACAATTTGGCTTCAATCCCTCTAATTCAGGAGCTGGACGAGCCACTCCCTTTCCACGATGCCCCTCTCAAGCTCACCTCCCTACAGGAGACAACCAGCACCCTTCCTATTTCACAAACAATTAACTCAGCTCCTCGGAGGAGCTGATTACATGTGGCTGCACAATACCAACTGAGCACAACAGAATATAATCCCTCGTACTTCTCCAGGAAAACAAAGGAGCTGTTTAACCCTGGCCAGGGGCCAGTCCTGGCTGTGCCCGGTGCACCAGCCCCCAGCCTGGCCACAGCAGACCCCACTGCTGGAGAGGCTGGATTCCACACAACCCCCTGGCAAAGTGGTGAACAGAGAAGGGGAGCCTGCCCTGGGATGGACTGGCCTGGGTACGGCAGCTCCTGCTGTTTCAGGATGGCTGGATCCAGCTGGGAAGGCTCTGGTGGTCCCAGCCCATGGAGTGTTGCCAGCTGAGAGAAAGCTGGAAGAGCAGGGATGACACCCAGCCCAGTCACCCTGCTCTGGACTGGGGGTCCCTGGATGGGGGTCAGAGCCCCCACAGCATCCCTGAGCACCCTCCCAGAGGATGGAGGAACAGGACTCTTGGAACACCATCAGGAACAGGGCTGGAATCATATGGAATGAGTCTGGCTGGGAATGGCAGAGCCAGCCCCAGGCACACCCATCCACGGCCGTCCTCTGTCCCATCCATGGGCCAAGGAAACTGCTGAAAATGGTTTTTATTTTGCCCAGGGCATACCAAGTCCAAACCACACACTGAGACCAAACATGTCTGTGAAGGAGCTCAAAAGGCCACAGTCCTGAAAGGGATGGAAGGGAAGGCGGTGTCATGTGGCCCTTGCAGGGAGGAGGAAGAGGATGAAAGCACTGCTGGCTTCAACCCCAGGACATCTGGGCAGCTGGGAGGCAGCGTGGGAGCTGTGGCACCCATTAGCCAGGACAGGCTCCCAGTGAAGGCAATGGGCAAACTGGGACAGGCACAGAGAACAAGGACAAAGCCCAGGGACAGACTCCAGCCCCTGCCAGACACACCAACACTGGGCTGGACAGGAGAGCATTAACCAGCCTCCCCTCATTAACCAACCCCATGGATCTCCATGTACATTTAAACTTCCCATGCCTACCCCTCTTATTTCCTGGAACCAGTGAGCAACATCCCAGCATCCATATCTGTGCCATGGGCAGGGACACCTTCCACTGGACCAGGTGCTCCAAGCCCCATCCAACCTGGCCTTGGACACTGCCAGGGATGGGGCAACTTCTCTGGGCAACCTCCCCACACTCACAGGAAAGAATAAAGAACATTTCCAGATGTATCTCCAAGGGGAATGACAGCCTTTCCTGGTCCCAGCCCTCCTTCCCTGCCCTCCTGCAGAGCAGCCAAACTCCTGCCACTCAATCTGAAGCCACAACAAATGAGCTCATGCCCACGATCTGTGCACTGGAGTCTGCCCATACCCAGCCAGCTTGGAGTAAAAAAGATTGCAGAGCCTTCTTTAAATGCCAGAATCAGGAGGGAGTTGGCTGGAGGCTCCTGCCCATGCAAACCCCCCGATGCAATTAGAGCCCCAGACATTATTTGCACAGATCCAACACGTTTGTTTGGTCTGAAAAGGTTGGAATAGGAACAAGCCTGTGAAAAATGAAAATTTTAATACTTCACTCTCCTTTTAAGGATGCTGTCTTAAATCTTTGAAAATTGCCTTAGATTAATAACTCACACCCATAATCTGACACTTGTCCCCCTGCTCTGGAAAGCAAAGGGAAAAAAACAAGAGCTGATGTGTTTGAACACACAGAGCCACTGAATCCCAGAATGGTTTGGGTTGGAAGTGACCTCAAAGCTCATCCCATTCCACCCCCTGCCATGGGCAGGGACACCTTCCACTAGGGCAGGTTGCTCCAAGCCCTACCCAACACTTCCAGGGATGAGGCAGCCACAGCTTCTCAAAAACATCACTGTGCCCTAGCCCCAACCCAGCCCTGCTGCGAGCTCAGGCTGCTCCACCAATGCATCCCCAGCACCTGCCCTGCACCAGGTTATCCTCCACCTGTCTGGCCAACACGAGTTTTAGTCCCTACAACTGCCTGTGAGCACCAGGAGGACGTGCAGTTTGGGGAACAAGGAGCGATTGTTCTTTGTGCTCCAGCTTGGCTCCGGAAGAGCAAAGTCCATGGTTTTCCACAGTGAGTACACATGGCCAGGAGCAGGAGGAGCCCTGCAAACCTGCACAGCAAACACAGGTGGTTTCCTCAGCACCTGACAATGTCTAATCACAAAGATTAGCTGTTACTGACACAGAGCAGTGTGAGGTGCTAATCTTAACTCAGACCAAGGAGAACACAGCCCGCGTTTCCTGGAGTGCCATCGGTGGGGACGCACTGTCACATGTGTCACAGCTGGGCTCACCCTGGTCTCACAGCTCCATCCTGTCCTCACCTTCAACTCCACATCCTTCCTTACCCTGGGGACCTGTTACCTGTTAGTTCCTGGCTTTTGAAAGGGGATGTCACTCCTTATCAGGAGTTTTTAGAGATGACAGATCTTTCTTCACCTCTTTGCTCAGCTTCTCCTTTCCTGTTCTCAGTCCCAATAACTGTCTTTTTTTTCACCTTTCCAAAATATTTATTCTGCCTTACCCCATATATCCTGACCTCCTGATATCCTGCAATGACTGGCTTGGGCAAAGCTTGCTGCTCTCTCACATATCAGCCAAGTAAACTCATTAAGCTGGAATCACGGAATGTCAGACTGGGACAGAAGGGAGCAGCTCTGCTCCAAAAGGGACCAGGATGCTCCAAACCCTGCCCAACCTGGCCTTGAACATTTCCAGGGATGGGGCAGCCACAGCTGCTCTGGGCACCCTGTGCCAGGGCCTCACCACCCTCACTGTAACAAAATATAATGACCTGCAGCCTAAGTTACTTAAATTAAACTGAATTAAATAATATTCCTGAACTACAGCAGCTGCTAGTATTTCAATCTTTTGTGGGACAGATGTCCCTTCCCAGAGTTCCTCAGGACCTGCAGAAAACAACACAGTGGAGCAGCTGAGGCTGCACATGGATGTGCACCCAGGTGTCCAAGGATCACCATGAAGATGATACTCATGACCTTGCTGGGCACAAGGAACACCCAGCTCCTCCATGGTTCCCCAGCATGGCTCCAACACACAAACCCATCTCAGCCAATGGGTGCAATTCAAACCACAACCCCACACCTGTGACCTGCCAGTGTCTCCTCCTGCCCCAGCAAGAGGTCAATGGTCTCCAATTCTGACAACTCCACATATTTCTATTGCACCAAGTGTTGCTATTTAACAGGATTATATTTGGAAATTTCTGCCCAACCACGCTGTGATTCAGAATCTTCCAGCTGGGACCATTCTCAGGAGACACAAAATCCAAAACTAGAAGAGCCCTGACAGTGCCCTGCACCCACAAGCAGCCACTCTGCCTGTGTGGTTTCTCCAGGAGCAGTTTTTCCCACAAACCCTTCCCTCGATTATCCGTGCACAGCTGCCTCTGGTATTGCTCCATTTGGGGATGCTGCCGATGATCTGGTGCCTGGCCAAGTTACAAAACTGTGCTTTGAGTCAGTGCTCCGGGCTGCGGTCTGGGAGCAGGATTAGCTGTGATGTGGAAACCTCTGGAGCAGCACACAGCCCTGCTGCACCACTGTCACCCAGGGTGGGAAAGCTGATTATGACACTGCTGTCCTCTCCAGGATGGCTCTGGATCACCAGCCCAGATCAAAACCTGCCAGAGAGGGAGGACTCTGCGCTTCTCCCATCTCCTCTCTGCTTCTGCTGGACACCCATCAGCCTTCAGCCAGGGAAGAGCTGGAACCACATCTGCCAACACAGTCACTACCAGAGTTTCTGCACATCAACCTCCTTAAAACACTGATCAATTCCACATGATTACTCCCAGTGCTACTGCACATGGGAGGAAAAATGCAGCCCAAACTACCCAGCATAGAGAACACGGGATGAAAGTGATGCTGGTGAGCTGAGAAGTCCAAGGAGAACAAATCCTTTCCCTGCAGCTCACCAGGATCTGAGTGGGATCTTGAAGGGAAAGACAGAGATGCCCCAGGGCCGCTTTATCCTGGCAAAATTTGAACATCACAGATCTGCAGAACCAGCTCCATTCCCAGGACAGTTTGGGGAGCTGAGCTTCCCCCTGTGCCCAGCACGGAGCCGTGGCTGTGGCTTCCAAGCACAGCTCGAGGGGTTCAGGAGCATCAGCCAAGCCCCAGAAATGAGCCAGACCCTATTTTCAAGACAGAGAAACAAGTGAGCACAGACAGTTCCTGACCATCATGGACCAAAGGTGACAGGTGAAGCAGCAGTGGCTGTCGGTGCCCTGGCAGCGACCTGCGTCACCCACCCCGTGGTGGCACCGGGGGCACGGGGCTGGCAGGGGCTGCTGGCTCACTCTGCTCCCTGCTCTGCCAGGCTGAGGATCCTCTGTGCTCCCACCTGTGCATGGTCCATCCTCCCACTGCTGGCACCAGGGCCCTGTCCCAAGAGGAGGCTCCAGGACCAGCACTGTCCCCATGGAAAGCTCATGGCAGCAGCTCTGGTGAGTCCCATCTGCTGCTCAGCTGCACATGGGAAGGCTTGGAAAGGGAGCAGGATCAAGGATGGGTTTGGGCTCATTTTTGGCTGTTCAAACAAGCACAGGCATCACCATTCTGTGGCCTCATCACCGACAACTCCGTGCCTTGTTTGCCCCTGGGCATTCAGAATTGGCTCTGACATAACACAGCTGAACAGAGTCCTGGGAGTCCAGGCTGCCTGAATTCCATATCCCCAGTGTCTGTGTCTGTACATACATGTATGGATACACATGCACACATACACACACATTTAATGGGCACACAGCCCCCAGTAAAACCCAACCGAGATTCACTCCAGTCCTGCCCAATTTTTGGTATCACTGTGTCCACATCTAGGACAAGAAACAGCCTTAACTACAAATAAACCACATGACTTAAGCACTTAAACTTGAGAGGAGACCACAACCAAGCACGCTCATTACATGAGAAAGAAACCAAAAATACTTTACAAAAGATGTCGTGACCATTGCAGCAAGGTCCTTCAAGTCGAGGAGACCTCAGCTGAGGGCTCTGCAACACCAGCTACCCCCCAGTGAAATCCTGCTTGAGCCTCGGGGGATTTGGACATAAGCTTTGGGATGTCTGTGTTTATATCTGGTTTCAGTCCATGATGTCGCAACAGCCAAGTAACATCTTCTCCCAGCTGTGAGCAGGAAAATCCATGGTAATGACAGCAAAACATTCCTCGTTCTCCCATTCTTGCACAATTCCTCCCAGGACCCCTCTTTCCATCTCAGCATCCTCGTGCTCCCTCCCACTGTGGGAACCTCAGAAATATTTTGGTGGGTTCAGGAGCAAGGTCCAGACAGAACAAATCTCACACAGGGGCCCTGAAAGCATCAGGCTTCGGGGAAAACCCAGCACAGAATTTCAGTGATTTCCTCTCATTTGGGGGCCTACAAACCCAGGAGTTTTGTTTTCCTCTTTCTTCTTTCTCACTGAGGCCAGTGGCTTCTAGATTCTATCACATTTGCTCCACATACAAGACACTTTGCAGCAGCACTGGGATTTGTTTGCCAGCTTTTAAATGACAGCGTAACAACTGAATAGACATGGACAAGTTGAAATGGGCTTGGAGCAACCTGGGATAGTGGAAGATGTCCCTGACCATGGCAGGGGGTGGAATGAGAGGAGCTTTAAGGTCCCTTCCCACCCAAACCATTCAATGATTCTGTGAAAACACTGATTCATAGGTCACATTAAACTGGAATTCTGTAAGCATGGAAGGCACCTGGGGAGATGAGGAAAAGTCTGGGCCATGAGAAATTCCAGCCTTGTGCCAGGGCAGCACTCTGCAGGGAAGCCCTTCTCCCCAGCACAGCACGCACCACGGAGCAGCTCGGCACCGTGCCAGGGCCGGGCACCACCGGGCTCTGGCACATCCACAGCTCCAGGCAGGCAGGAGGGAAGGGCAGGCAAGCAGAGTGGGGGCATGGAGGGGTTTCTGTGCACATTTTTGGGCTCACTCACAGCTGCCTCCCCTTGCTCTCAGCTGCTGGTGCTCCCTCCCAGCAGCAGAGCTGTAACCACGCTTTTTGTACCACTCCAAAAGCCACGGTGGCTCCATGACACACTGATACCAACAGTGGATTTCCTTCCTGACTGTTTCAGCTCGAGCTGGAAGCTGGAGCCGTGCTGCTGACGACAGCCCATCACTACTGAACAAGCTGTGTGACAGGAAAGCTCTTGCTGTGCTTCCGTGGGGCTCTGTGTGCCACAGCCAGCACGGGAAACACAAATCCTGAGCTGCTCCAAGCAAACCTCACACCCCCTGCTGCCAGGTGGAGAAGCACCTTGCCTGTTACCTGCCTCACTCGTGCTCACCTTCCCCTCTGGTTTTCCCATGGCTGGTCCAGCCATGGTGACTCGGCTGTGGTGATGCTAGGGGGCTCAGGCCTGGCTCAGCTCAGGCCAGGCTCAGCTCAGTGCCAGGACCCCGGCCAGCTTCACGTCACAGCCAAGGGGAAGGGACTATCCTGGGCCAGGGGCCGGCAGGGGAGGTTTGGGCACAGCACAAACCTGCTGCTCCTTTGTAAACAGTCAAAGCCAGGTGAATTCTCCACAAACCTGCAGCTTTCCATCTCCCAAATGAGCTTTTGAAGGAGTTCTATTGTATATAAAGACACAGGAATGCATTTATCAAAAAGGGAATGTTCTTGTATGGGGGAAACTCCATTTTCTCTACAGAGTTCTTGTTGAAGGTGCCATTGGGAGCTGTAAGAACAGACCTGCTTTAACAGATTTTTCTCTAAGGACGTGAGTCCCCAAAAACAAAAACCTGAGAGCTCCTCCTGATTTTGAGCCCAGTGAAGTGACAGGAGGCTCTGGTACAACAATTTATTATAAAGCTGTTGCTTCAACACTGGCAAAAAACAGAATACCCAGAGAGGCTGTGGATCCTCCATCCCTGGAAGTGTCCAAGGCCAGGTTGGAGTGGGCTTGGATCAACCTGCTTTAATGGAAGGTGCCCCTGCCCATGACATGGGGACAAGATGAGCTTTAAAGTCCCTTCCAAACCAAACTATTCCATGTAATTCTAGGAATACCTGGAGCAGCTGACCAGACATGGGCAGTGGTGTGACGTGTGTGGCCCTGCAGATATGCCCAGCACAGCCCCACCACAGCTCACCCAGGAGCCCCAGCATCTTCCAAAAGGCAAAGCTCAGACAACACATATGTGTGGCAAATTGGGGGAAAAAAACCCAACAGATTCTCTGCCGCCTCCTTGTCTTCCTTAAAAAGCAAGGTCTGTCTCCCAGCTGCCTGCTGGATCCTCCTGCCTCCCCCAGGCTGAGGAGCTCGGGGTGAACACGTGGCACTTGGTAGCAGAATTTGGAGAAGGGAGGGATCAAAGCCAGACTTTGTGACCCTGGTGCGGGGGAAAATCAGCTGGGAGTGACAGGCAACCTCTGTCCCAATAGCAACTCCAAGGCAGGCTGCAACCACACCCAAATAACATGTCAAGGGATGCATGGAGCCAAGCCTTAGAGCAGGATCATGAGGATCCAGGTAGGAATGGAACAACAGGAGTGTAATATTTATTCCTGGTCCCCCAGGTCTGTGCCAGGCTGACATGGCACACCTGGCATATGGGGCATGTGCTCCCAGCAGGATCACAGCAAGCAGAGGGGAACCTCAGCCTTGAGAGCTGAGCACAGCCAGCTCCTCCCTGTGATCTGAGCACTGAACCTTCTCACAAATCTGAGTGGAACCCTGGCAGAACCCAGCTCAGGAACACAGAACCACACTGAGCTCCCCCTGCACCAGAGGGCAGATGCTGCTGGGTGCCCATGGAGGGCTCAGCCCCAGGGGCCTTGGAGCAGGACAGGAGTGTCAGCCTTTGGCAAAGTTTTGTGCTCTTGGCTAGGTCCTTTTACCTGTGTGGTGAATTAGGGCACAGAAAACAACCCAACCACATCTTGTGCCAAACTGATTTTGCCCCCTGGCCAAGCACATGCTGAGGGAGATGGGAATGTCGGAGCTGCAGTTCCCAATCACTGCACAGTGAAGCTCATCCACCTCTCCAGAGAATCCCACAGACTGGGCAGCTTCAGCAGACACCTCCTGAGTGAAACCTGCCCAGCAGAGCCTGGCCAGCTCCAAGAACACAGCCCTGTGCTCCAGAAAACACTGAGGTTCACATACCACACACCTGGGCAGGGAGATACAGGACTTAAAGTGACAAAAAACCATCTGAATTCACCAACGGGCTCCAGGTGATCCCACCACGAGCTCCACAACCTGCAGGAGCAACGCTGGAATTTCTTCCTTGGGCTGCTGACCTACTAAACTGGTTGGAACGAGCAGCATCAAACAATGCATGTCGGAAAGGGGTTTAACAGGCTGGAAAGGGGTTTTACAGCCTGGAAGGGCTTTCACTGCCTGCACACTCCGGGCTGGCTCTGCAGGGAGCTTTTCTCCTGGCCGGGTACCCCCAGCTCCCTCCGAGCTCTGTTTGCCCACGCCAGCAGCCGGCTGCCCTGGCTGTGCAAACACCGGCCCCGGGAGCCGCCGGCACCGCCGAGGTATCGTGGCAACGTGGCCGAAGCCGGCTTTGCAAACTCACCAAGTGTGCAAATTAATTTCATTATCCGCTCTTGCACATCATGAGGAGGGAAAACAAATAACCTGCCCGAAAGTACATTCTAGTAATTATTAACAGGGCGTCAGCGGAGCCTGGGGGAGCGGGAGGAGGACGGGCCGGGAGGAGAGCCTGGCACTGCCTGGCTGCTGGAGCAGTCAGGACTTTGGAAATATAAAATCCAGCCTCGTGCTGCCTTTGTTCCCTGTTTAGCCCACGGATTCTCCTACACGTTCTCCCAACAGTAAAACTGACCATAATATCTCACCAGCAAAACTCTTGCCTTCCATTTGCTTTTGCTTTCACGGAATCATTGAGATTAGAAAAGAACTCCAAGACCAGCAAGTCCCACCCTGCCACCAGCCCAGCACACTGAGTGCCATGTCCAGGCATCCCTTGAACACCTCCAGGGATGGGGACTCCACCAGCTCCCTGGGCAGCCCCTGCCAATGACTGACAACCTCTTCCATGAAGAAATTCTTCCCAATGTTCAAGCAGAGCCTCCCTTGCACAATGTCCCCTTTCCCCCCACAAACACTCCGGAGCAGCCTGAGCTGTCAGGGCTGTACACAAATCTCCTCTGGCAATGACTAAAGGTGTGCACTGAGTGTTCTGATTCCTATTTTATTTTACAAGAAAAGCCTCCCTCAGCTTGGCAGCAATGCTGCTCTGTCCCAGAAACTCCCCTCCCCTCCAAAACTCAGAGCAAACCCTGAGATTTAATACCCTGTAGCACATGATAATTTAATCCAGTGCTGCATACCTGGGTTACATGACCCCTTCCCCATCCTGACAGGCACAAACCCCATGCTATGGCAAAACATGTTTGTGGAGCTGGAATTTTTGCTTTAGGATTCACACAATAACCTTAACTCCAAAAAATCCAAGCCACTCCCATGTCCCCCATGATGATATGGCTGTAGATGACAATGAACCCCACGGGCTTGACCCCACCACAAAGCACTCCTGAATGCTGCAGCTCTGCCAGGAATTGAGGAGATCCCTCCCTGCCCACTCTGGCTGTCTCCTGGAGGGCACTTGGACAACACCTTCTGAGGCTACCAGTTTGGGGGGATTTAGTTTAATCATGGAAAACTGAGAGTTTGGAGGAGAGCAGAGCACTCTGAACCTCCCAAAGCCAGGCTGGACAAGGTTTGGAGGAGGGTGACCCTGCCCATGTCAGGGGGTGAAACAACAAGATCCCTTCCCACCCAAACCACCCCAGGATTCTGTGATCCTACAGCAGGGCTGTGGCAGAGCTCCAGCAAATCTTCAGGCATTATTAGCAAGCCATTAAGAGACACTGTCAAGACAGATAGGTTTTGAGATTGCTTTCCAAGGCAGTTGTCAGGGACTTGGGGATGCACCAGGTGCTGCAGCAGCAGCTCAATTTTCCCTGTAAGCAGCCTGTCATGTGAGCACTGCTTTAAAAAGGGACCTCACAGCAAGAACCCAAGATTTTTCCAAGGTGCAGCCACATCCTAAACCCGGCCTGGCATTGCACCATGGCCATGGCACTTAGTCAGAGGCTGGTTTGGATGAGATTCCTGTCCAAACCTGCTCCCATGGGAGCACTCAGCTCCCTTCAGGCACAGCCTGGGGATGGAGCACCCTGACCCAGGGGTGCTGATTCACCAGACAGGCTCCTCCACCCCCTGTCCCAGCGCCAGAGGGGCACCAGAGCCCGTGGATCTGTCTGTGCCCTCCTCCCTCCCTGTGCCTTGTTTTCAGCAGGGAAGATCCAGCTGCATATCCACAACACTTAAAACAGACTCCCCAGTGGTTCCCAGAGATTTTTATCCCCCATGTTCTCAAGAACATCAATATAAACACATCTGCACAGAAATTCTTTCATCTTCCTCTACCTGCCAAGGGCTCCTTGTGCTGCCCTGCAAGGTTGGAGAGCGTGGTGACCTTCGATGGCTTCCCCAGCCTTCCTCCTCCTCTTCCTCCCTTTCCTCCCACTCCACCAACCAAGCCATGGCTCCTCATGGAACCTACATGCTCCATACACACATAATCCCAGAGTCTGGAAAAGACCTCCAAGACCCCACCTTCCTACAAACTCCATGGGACCTTGGTGCTCCATTCCCAGCCACTCCCCTCCCTCACTGCCTGTCTGTGAAGGTCCAGGTCCCCACTGGCCAAATCCAAAGGTATTTTCACATTCCCCTCTACTTCCAAGCAGTTTCTCTATGACTCACACACTGTCACAACCTGTTTTCCCTCAGTTAAGTCGAAGTGCAGGGATTTAAAGTCAAGTCATCCATTCATGTTGTATTTTCTCCTTTTCCCCTCTCTCCTCAGGACCTCCCCAAGTAGATTTTCCAAAACTGCTCTGTATATATCCCTATTCTGCTGGACCTGGCCACATGGTTTTACAGGAACAGCATTAACCAAGACGTTTAATCCAGCTTGCTTTATAGTTTTATGGGGTTTTTCTCCCTTTTAAAATCAGCAGTACAGTTTTCCATAGTTTAAGTGGAATCAAAGATTATCCACAACACCATTTCCACTCTCTTCCATTTAAAGACACACTCAAAATCTATCAGAGAGCAGAGGCAAGACCTTCACACCATGAGAGGGGCGATTTTCTGCCTTTCTAATGTCAAAAAGCACCTGTTTCTAGTTCTAGCCATAACACACTGTCCATAAGTGCATGTGTGAGTAGGCAACACTGCAGGTCCAGAGCTGGAAGTAGCTCTCCAACCCCTCATTACTCTGGATGGATGGAAATTGCTGGATCAGGACACTTCCACCCGCTGGTTTTCTCTCCCATCTTTATTTTTTTGCATCTTTACATCCTTTTGCATCTTTAACACGTGACCAGCCTTAAGGAGCTGAGTTCTGTCCTCATTTTAGTGCAAGCTCACCACGCTGCTGCTGCTGCTGCCATCAGCCCAAGGGTGTGAGTCACAACCCAGCCTGCACATGAAGAGATTTATTTAAAATCCCAGGGAAAATGTTAACGCCTCGGTGCCATACAGGGAAAGTCTATCCCACCCCATGGCACCCAGCCCATCCCAGTTCATCCCAGCCCCATCACCTGGGGTGGGTGTGCTCAGCCACCAGAGCGAGGTCAGAGCTGGAAACATCTCCAGCAGCTTCACTGTTCACATTCAATTTCACTTTCTGTGCAAAAGGGAACAACTGCATCAAGTCCAAGGAAAACTCCACATATAATTATCCCCAATGTGCTCTGAGCTAGTTCCTCCCCAGGCAGTCATGGCAGGCTCATGACACCCGGATGTAGCCCCCATGTAGGAATTATACCTGCCAACGATCTGTAAATAATTGTATTATTTACTCATTTTAGCAAATCCTAAAATGGCCTCTCAATACTTAAAGAGACCCATAAGAAACACAGGGACACACCTTCCAGGAGGGCCTGGAGCAACAAGACAAAGGATGATGGTTTTAAATTAAAAAAGGAGAAATTCAAACCAGAAAGAAGGAAGAAATTCTTCCCTGTGAAGGTGGTGAGGCCCTGGCACAGGGTGCCCAGAGCAGCTGTGGCTGCCCCTGGATCCCTGGCAGTGTCCCAGGCCAGGCTGGACAGGGCTTGGAGCAGCCTGGGATGGTGGAAGGTGTCCATGTCCAGAGCAGGGGGTGGAACAAGATGGACTTCAAGGTCCTTCCAAACCAAACCATTCATCCTGTGATGATTCCATACTGATGCTCCCAAGAGTGGCAGCTCAGAGTGGTGGGACGTGAGGACCAGGTCTCCAGCTCCCACTTCCAGGCTAATCCATCACTTGTCAAACAGCCCTTCCCACAGCACAAGTGACAAACTCCTTAAGGCCACACATCAGCCATGAGTACTTCAAATGCCACCAGCCAACAGATACTGCCCCACCAGGAGCCACCAGAGATGGATCTCTGGAGCCTCCTGCTCCTGCCACGGGACCTGCTGCACTCCAGACCATTCCCAAGGCCAAGCCAGGCAGGAGAGCAAGCTCCTGCAGCTGCTGGCACACGGGATCACAGGGTTTGGCTGCTGCAGGTCTGCATCCCTGGCAGCCACCTCCCGGTGCTGATGGTCACGATCCATGTGGGTCTCTCTAAGCCCTCTCACCTCAGAGCCTCGTGACTGGGATTGAGCCAAGAGATTAAAAGCAGCTTGTGAAACACAAAGTGGGATTGTTTCCTTCGGGTATGACCAGCAGGGTATGCACAGGCTGGGATATGGACAAACCATGTGGTCCCAATCCAGGGGGGTTCCTGTGAAATGCAGGGTGTTCCAGGTGCCACACTGTGCCAGGACACAGTGGAGCTGTGCAGGACAGGCAGTGCTTCCCTGTCACACTGTGCACACCCCACAATGCTGGCATATACTGGAAATTTTGGCATTGGAGTTACAGCAAAATGTGGCTTGTTTAGTCCTCTGCTAAGGATGTAACACAGCAAATTAAACCACAAAATCCTACAATGCTCTGTGTTGAAGGGACATTAATCTCATTCCACCTCCTGTCACGAGCAGACACCTTCCAGTAGCCCAGGTTGCTCCAAGCCCTGTCCATCCTGGCCTTGGACACTTCCAGGGATCCAGGGACAGCCACAACTGCTCTGGACAACTTGTGGCAGCCCCTCACCACCCTCACAACACCCTCGTCCCATGGGAACACCTTTTGCTGTCCCACTCCACCCCACAGATGAAGGATGTGAGGACCAAACACTATTTGTAGCAGGTTTTACTCCCAAAAAGGCCAGCTCAAACCAGCTGTGGCCACTCTCTCCCACCACCATTCCTGCAGATGCTCTGCTCTTGCTCAGATGTGAACTGGGGATTTTTTTTTTCCTTGCTTTCTAAAAACGTGCCTGAGGAACATGTTTAGTTTAGTGCAGCCGGGAAGGACCAGCTCAGCACTTTGGACAGCCAGCAAAGGCATCGATTAGGAGCGGCTTTGCACACTAATTGCCATCAGAACTGCCCCTCCCCTCCCCTGGAGTCGGGCCCTGAATGGGGGCATTGTCTCAGGGCAGAGCAGCTCTCCAGCCCCAGCCCCTGCACATGGGACCCTGGTGCTTTGCAGGAACAACAAAATCCCAGCAGAAGTCCATTAGCATCCAAAGGGAGGAGCCTGAATGGATCACAAGGATTCTTTGGAAAGTAAGAGTGAAACGAATGCAGTAAAATGCCACATTTAAGTGATGCTCATTGTCCAAATTAAACCATCAGCAGCGAAGACCTTGACTCTCCTTATGCCTTCAGTGCAGGACATGCTGCCGAGCCTGGGATAGAGGCTGTTAGGAATTTTAAGCCCTGGACTGGTCCCAAGTATGGATTACTCCATTTCTTTGCGAGCACTTGATCACACGGAGCTATATTTGGATTCCCAGAAGGAAAGCTGAAATCCCAGGAGGGCATCCATGGCTGCAACCCCACCACATGCAGGTCCCCGTGTCACCCACCCATGGGACAGGCTCTGTGGGAGCTGTGAAATGTCCCCACAAGCCAGGAGCAGGTTCGAGGGGGTGGCAGGAGAGCCCACCACTCTCAGTCCAGCAGTGGGAAGCTGTTGTCCAAAATTTCTCTCCCTCTCCTCCCTTTTACAATCCCCATTTTAAGGCTCCTATCCCATTGATCAGGTTCAGGGTCTGCCTGCTCCAGGAGAGATCCCTGATGCCAAAACACCTTCCCAGCCCTGCTCCTTCAAACCCTGTGCTGCTGCTCACCCCCAGCTGTTGGCTGTATGTGGCTATTTTTGCACAGCCTACAGAACAAAAATATAGGGAGCTATGTTAGGTGAAGGCTTGCACTGTTCACGGTGTGATGACAGCCAAACTAGGTCAAGCCTTAGCCAGATTCCTTTAAAAAAGGAAAGGAAAAAATAATCAGTGGGAGAGCAGCAAACTCCCAGGGAAAAAAAAAATGCTTGTGAACATCTACAATACATACTGTGCACTAGATGACTGGGGCAAAAATACATCTATATCTACATCTTTCTGTAGTTTAAATGGTAGATTTTGAAATTTTTTTAAAGGACATTAACATGCCTTGAACTGCAAAGAAGATGCATTTAATATAGTGACTTAAACCAAAAAAGTTTTCACCTATGAAATGTAACCTGGTAGCCCATTTTTGGTGTAGACTGTGGGCAACTTGATTGTATTCCATGGCTTCTCCACCATGAATAAAGGTATTCTCCTGCTGCTCTGGGAGCAGGAGCTGGGCAGGTAAGAGGATCCTAGTCCTGGTGAGAAAGGCAACTTGATATCATTGTCTACAAGGGGAGAGGAAGGTAAATGACTTTAATTTCTATTCCAGAGGACAGACTCCCACTAGAGATTGGGTCCTGCTGGGTCTGAGAGAACTGAGGGTGTCCAGCCTGGAGAAAAGATGAATCTGGGGAGACCTTGGAGCCCCTTCCAGGGCCTAAAGGGGCTCCAAGAAAGCTGGAGAGGGACTTTGGACAATAGTCTAGAGGGACATGACACAGGGAATGGCTTCCACTGCTAGAGAGCAGGGTTAGATGGGATATTGGGAAGGAATTCTATCCTGTGAGGGTGGTACAGTTAGACAGGGCTTGGAGCTACCTGGGATAGTGGATGGTGTCCCTGCCCATGGGACAGACAGCAGACATCTGGCCTGGGCCTGGATTGTCACCTCCTGGCAGAGGAAACCCTGAACTCACAACCCTGCACAGGCTCATGGAAATGAAGAACTGGGTGATTTTAAAACACCTTCCTAAAGCGTTCCCAGGCTTAGCTAAACGTGCCAGATAAAGCCTCTGCTCCTGTAGAGAACCTGATGCACGATTATCAGTCAAGGCCAACGTATTTACCCTAAAATTGGGTAATATTGTTTTATGGCTCTTAATAGTTGAAGCCGACAAAGCTCTGAACAGACGCTGCCGAGCAGTTTCTCAGCCTTTCATCAGCGCTGCGTAGGCGTTGAATTCTGGAGCTAATCACCTTAGCAACGGCTCTAAACATATGTGCAGTGACATCAGCTGATTTCTGAAAGCTGTAAATAGAGGATAATAGCACGAAAAAATTCTGGATCCAAGCCAAGACCTAAAAAACATACTATTAAAACACCGCCTGTAATTCAATGTATGCAAACTTGTTTGCATCCCCGCTCCCCAAAACCTGGGTAATTACACACCTACCAGCACAACTGGTGATTGTCCCACTGCAGGCTGCTCTCAGTTTCAGGAATGTCCCAGAAAACGAGGATTTGATAGAAACCCTTCTTTAAATTTAATTTTACAGAGCCTGGAGAAAAAGCTGCAAGATGAGGCTGAAGGGACCGGCTCCAGCCTCCAAGCCCTGCGTTTCAGAGTCAATGAGTAACAGCTTCAACTTAGAGAATTATTTGTAAATAAGAAAATCAACAATGTGCTCATGGGGCTTCACCAGTGAGTCACACAGGAATGGGAACCATGGCAAACTCTGCTCCAAGGACGTGCTGCCAGGCTGTGCCCTTGGAAAAGAGGAGCTGGAGCTAGAGCAGGAGCGAGGAGCCCGCTCCTGGCCGGCTGTGCGGCCTGAAAAGGGGCACATTCTGAATTACCTCATGTTTGGTACCTCATTAAAACCCTAAACTGTCCGTTCAGGGAGTCCCTCAATCAGCCATCAGCGTAAGACACGAGGACAATATGGTTTTTGTTCCCCTCGTCTCGTTGTGACCCATATTCCCGAGGCCTGTTGTGCAGGACGTGACCCGGCCGCCTAAAGAAACCTTTGCAGAGCCTCCATGGTGAGCTGGCAGCGGGGAGGGAGCGAGGGGAGACGGAGAAACAGCCTTAATAGGATTTTCAAATGTCAAAAAATATCTTTAGCAGGCCCATTTAGGCAGAGGCTCGGCACTCGCTGAAGTTGAAAGCGGAATTTGCTGTGCGGAGAACGCCGCTCGCATGCTAAGTGAAGGCCGGGAATGCTGAGGGAGAGGCCCAAAGACCTGGCTCTTTCTCCTCTGCTCTGGAAAACCACGGCAAGGAGGAGGCCATGGAGCCTTCTGCTGGTGCTGGGGCTCGGTGTGAGCTCCCAGCACACAGGAACCTGCAGGGCAGAGCTTTGGGGCAGCGCCCGGATCCTGCCTCTGGTCACTGGCAAATCCCTTTGATCAAAATCAGCTCCTCTGATTTTGCTGGAGTGTCCAGAGAAGGGGCTGGAGCATGAGGAGAGGTTGAGGGAACCAGGGAGGCTCAGCCTGGAGAAAAGGAGGCTCAGGTGGGACCTTCTGGCTCTGTACAACTCCCTGACAGGAGGGGACAGACAGCGGGGTCAGGCTCTGCTCCCAGGGAACAGGGACAGGACATGGGGAAATGCCTCAGGCTGTGCCAGAGAAGGTTCAGGCTGGACATCAGGAGGAATTCTGTCATGGAAAGGATGGTCAGGCTTTGGCAGGGGCTGCCCAGGGAGGAAGTGGAGTCCCCATCCCTGGAGGAATGACTGGATGTGGCACTCAGTGTTCTGGTGACAAATGGAGGATCAATCCCACTTGATGATCTCAGGGGTCTTTTGCAACCTCAGTGATTTAGTGATTCTGTGAAGTGCCATGCATTTAAAATAAAAATAGTAAGGCAGAGAAAGGGGAAATGCAAACTTAACACGGAGCCAGAAGCAAGAATCCCCCCTCCTTTTCCCAGGTAGGGTCGGGGCTTTTTCTCTGTCAATTAGAGCCGCAAGGAAATCCAGTGCATTGAGATCAGCAGTGCTAATCGTTATTGCATCTGAATTTAATTAGCATTATTTTTTAACTGCAGGTAATTTACAGTGCCTCACCTAAACATGGAAATCAAGTAGTACCTTCTGCTCACTAGAAAACCACCACCAAGGATAATCCTGATATTTGCTTTATGCCTTCTAATGTCTGTAATCCATGGCTCCCCATTCCGGGAGACTGCCATGGTTACTCTTGCTCACTCCATCAAAGGCTCTTGCCTGCATCTTCTGCTGAGCTGCTAAGAATAGCACAGGCCCTTTCCCAAGCTCAGGAAGGTGAGCTGCAGGGAACGATGGAGTTCCTGGCAGGCACAGGGGAAGAAGGGGATGGGGCCAGCAGGACTGGTGGGAAGCAGCTGATGGATGTGCCACGCACGGAGGGGCAGCAGCATCTCCTGCTCTCTGCTGTCCTGCTGGCTCCCAGCGTGTCCCTTCCCACCCAAACCAGTCTGGGATTCCAAGATCAATCTTTGGCATCTTTATCACCTATTCCCTAACTTCGGAAGCCTCTCTCCACAGCTTGTATCACATGCACTCTGAGCCTTCAGAGTCAAATCTTCACAGAAACCTTCAAATTCCAGATGGGTATTTCAGTTTGAGGAACACCATTGCCCAGGGACAGTCAGCACAAGTCACCTGTCACCCGGGAAAGGACCAATTACAACAGTCACACTGTTTACAGCACCGTGCACAGGCTGCACTGGTTTCCTGGAAAAGAATCACTTCTCCCATCAACCAGTTCTCCAAAGCTGGCCAAAATCTTGCTGTGTTTTGAATGTGTTTGCTAAGTTGTACACCTGGGAGAGATGGAGTGGATGCTGCTGATATGGGGAGGATATGGCAGAGCTCCTGGAATGAGAAAAAGCAAGCTCTGCACTGCTGGTGCTGGGATTTGTGCCCTTCCAACACTGAAGGCTGGCAGGGACTGGCTGGAGGCACAGGCAGGTGGATAACCCAGAGCTCAACCATCAGCAAGGAACAATTTCAGTATTTCACACATCAGGCCCAATAAAAGGTTTCTTGTGTCCAGAGTATTTACAGACAAACGTCAGCACCAGCCCAGAGCTGTGCAGGCTGTTCTCACTGTGCAGCTGGAGTGAGCAAGCACCACCACAGCAGCTGCAGAGCACAGGATCCTCTCGGGAGCCTGGGCAAGGCTGAGGTGCTGCTGCAGCCCCTGGAAAACACCTTCCCTTCCTATGGCCTGTCCTGCCTCCCACCACAGGGCAGCTCATGGATGGCAGCATGGACAAGGGATGGGCTCAAGAACAGCACACAGAGGCTGGTGTCACCAGCCATGGCCTCAAACCAGGAGCCCAGGACCTCCTGGAAACACAAACCAGCCCTGCAGTGTGACCCCAATTTGGTGACACACATCTAGGCTCCTCCGCTCACCAGGACAAACCTGATGTTCAAGGGTAGCAAAGAAACTCCAGAAAACTGAATGGAAAGCATATCCTCTTTTCCAGACCCACTCCTTTAAAAGCAGATGCTCCACCACCTATGGAAACTGAAGCACATGTGCCTGATAAACAACATCACGGGACAGGTAAGCTGGTTACTCATGATTTATCACACCATCTCCCTCTCTAATTGCAGAGCTAAGCAGGCACTCATCTAATCCACCGTAAGCAGCTTACGCTTCCTTAGGCAGCTCTGCGCCATCGCTCACTTCCTGGTTTGGAAATCATCATTCCCTAAGTCCCTTTCTCTGGAAGGTGAGAAACAACACTTTTCAGTCACCCTGCACAGACTCTGAGACTTGCAAGATGCACTCACGGGACAGATAATTCCTGGAAGTCCCAAATATCTTTCCAGGGCAGTGGTGGAGTCACAGTCCCTGGAGGGATTTAAGAGCCGTGTGGATGTGGCACTTTAGGGACATAGGTTAATGGTGGCCTTGGCAGTGCTGGGGGAATAGGTGTTGTCAATGATCTGTGCTCAGTGCTGAGCAAAGCATCTTTCACCTTTGTGTCCTGCTGCTCTGGTCACACACTGCAGGTCCTCACTCTCAGTTTTCCCAGAATTTCACTCATTTTTTCCATACTAACAGCTGACTCCTCTCTGGTTTGATTCTCCATTTATTCTCCATTAATTTATCAGGAACTGGGCGCCACAAACCTGCCTAGTAACTACTGCTTGTGGATTATAGTCTAGTACTCATAGGGTTTTTATTTCTTTTAACTGTATTTTCAAAATCCTGGGAGACCCTCACAAAAATGAACTTAAAAAGCTGCAAAGGTCCTCCAAAAAAGTGTCCCCCTGTGGTCAGTCACTGCTCCCAGAGTCTGGGAAAGTCAGGTTGGATGGGGCTTGGAGCAACCTGGTCTTGTGGAAGGTGTCTCTGCCCATGGCAGGAGGTGGGACTGGATGAGCTTTAAGGTCCCTTCCAACCCAAACCATTCCCTGATTCTATGATTAGCCAAAGCACATTTTAGCTTTTTTCCACATGTCTGTAGGTAAGCAGGAGGTTACACACAGACTCAAGGAAAGATCTCAGACTTTGGGCTACACCAGGCAGTTTTCACTGCTGGGAAGCTCCAGCCCTTGGAAGCGGAAGCCGACACACGCCTTCGTTCACAGACACGGCCCCGGCCAAGGGGGATTTTCTGATTTGCAACACCAGAGAACTTTACCCCCGAAACTACCCATGAACTTAGGCCACTGAACCCAAGTCAAGCTCCAAAGTCATTCCAGGTAACGAGCCAGATCCAACACCACCAAGAGCTGCCTTTGAACCCCATAACCCAACACCCATCAGGGGCAAACCCTCGGTGCTGAACTCCTCCCGCCAGAAATTCTCTTCAGCCTGATACAAAATTTATTTTCCCATCTGTAAAATTCATTTGTGTAGTTGCACACCCTGGTAGGCTTGAATGGGGCAAAGGAGTGTTTCAACTCCCAGTGCAATTTATTATTTAAAAGCAGAGAAATGACATTGCCGGTCGGAGAGCCCGGGTGATGTAATGGGGAGCGCAGTTCCGCTGGCCGCCGGAGCCGTGCGGTACATTAGCGTGCTGGCCAGGGTGGCTGCTCCTATCAATTATTTATAGTCTCCTGGCGTGCAGCCTGGAGAGGGTCACAGCACTGAAAGCCAACTTTATCTGCATTGTTCCCAGCTCCTGCCCAGCTGTCACTCTGCTCCCTAATTTAATACACCCAGCGCAGCGTAAAAGGATGCAGAGCTGCTGCCTGGAATAGGAATAGGAACAGAGAGGTGGGGTCTACAACGAGCTGGTGGGGCCTCAGTCATCTTTGTTAAGGTGCTGACTTGGCTGTTTTAAAGCTGCCTTTGAGATCCCCCCCTGTCACTGGACTGAGATACGGAGTGACCATGGGCAGGTGTGTTTGGGGGTGAGAGGTGGGATGGCAGCAGGGCCATGGGATCTCTGCCTCCATTTCCGTGCCACAAGAAGGGCAGGCTGCACTGCATGGCTTCCTACACATTCCAGCAAGAGCTACTCAATAACAGATGAAAATAAGGGGGGGGGAGGAGAAAGGACATTTCAGCTCTCCAGAAAAAAAAAATAAATATAGAGATACATGTTGAGAAAGGAAAATCTCTCATATGTTGTTGTTACATCTACAATTTACAGTGCACAGAAAGGTCCCTTCCAACACAAACCATTCTGTGATCCACCTCTGTTTCACCACCAAGGAAGGGGCAGTGTCCAATTGTACTGGGCCACCATGCAGGAAAACAGCTCTCCAAGGTTTTGTCCCTACAGCTTCATAACACATCTCCTCCACTGTCTGCCCAAAATTAAATCTACCACAACAACTCTTCAGACTCTGGAAATACGTCACTCATTTGGCCTGATATCAACATCAAAGCAATTCCATTTCAACTGTGGCTGCTTAAGCCAGGTTGGACAGGGCCTGGAGCACTCTGGAATAATGGAAGGTGTCACAGCCCATGGCAGGGGTTGGAACAGATGAGCTTAAAGGCCTCTTCCAACTCAAACCAGTCTGGGATTCTGTGACTCAGGGTCTCCATCAGTGCAGGAGATGCTTCTCCTGGATATCACTCCGACAGAAATCTGGTGCAAGAAGATGAGTTGCTACTTTAGCAATTCCTGTGCTCCTAAATCAACAGGATCCACACAGCCCAAATATCCACCTCGTGCCATAAACTAAACTCAATTCCAGCTTAAATAATAAGGCATTTTCTCAAACCTTGTGAAGCCAGGAAGATAATCTGAATTTTCCTACAATTAGGATTGGCTGCCTTCTTGCAAGCCAGAAGTGCCCAGGTTTGGTTTAAGCCACACAAAACACATTCTGATGACAGTGCCTGGAAACCACAGACATAGATTTCACTGAAAACACAACATCTGCACAACAAGGAAGTTGTGGAGAAAGAAAACTCAGGCCCAGAGGAAGCAGGTTTGTTCTTCTGTGGCATAAACAGGGGCCCAGGGGAGGTTCCTGCTGAGGCCCCATCCAGCACAGTGCTCCAGGAGTGGAGCAAGGGGAATCTCCCCAAATTTGGGAGATTTGAGAGGCCCGGGTGAGGGAAAAACAACAGCCAAACTTTTTCATATTAGTGTGATTCAGGCAAAGACAAGACAGAAAAACAATCAGCTTTAAAAACCAGCAGTCAGCTTTTTCTTCAACTTCTCTGTGCTATGAAAATCGGGAAGATTCTGCCCAAAACACCAAAAGGGGGAACTGGGACAGCCATGGGAGGAAGAAGCTGGTTCCCATCCCAGAGCCAGTCACAACACTGGGCTGTGTCATTGAGCCAAGCCCAGAACGTGCAGACCACACGCGGCTGCCACCGCGCCAGCATCTTCGGGGCCTTCACATCCTCCTTGAATCCAGGATTATTTCCATGGCAACTATCTGAAGAACTTATTAAGTTAAAAAAAAGAAAAAAAAAAAAAAAGAAAAACAACAACCCCAAGAACAGTTTGAACACACAGACTCTACGTTCATAACGTACCAACTGACTAAATTAGCAGTGCTAAGATTTTTAGTAATCAAAATAGATCATGTTCCAGCAACTCAGGCATCTCTGTGCCACAGCTAAAGAGAAAAATCTGATAGCAATAACCAGAGGGGAGGAATTACAGGTTTTCCAAGACCACAGCCCTATGTCAAGCCAAGTCTTACCCCATTCAAGACATTATTTCAGCACCTGGCAGTTCAAATGCTGTAAAATAAGGCTGAGTTTCCATCAGATGATAAACTTGGTTGCAAGGCTCCTACCAGAGAACCAAAGGGATGACTATCATAACACAAAGTACTACAAAAATTCATTGAATAGCCTCAAATCTGTACCAAAAAAGCACCACTTATAACTTTTTCTCACATTTAGCTTGGAAGGGTCACAAGTTTGGAGTATTTGCTCTGAGAAAGGACAAGTTGCTTATTAAAGCTGATCAGAAATAAATTAAAAATCAGCAAGACACATTAGTGCAACACTGAGAAGGAGCTGTCTTTTTTCAGACCAGCACCACTCCCAAACTTGCAGGAATTTTGTGGCTCCCTTGGAACCAGTGCAGGCTCAGCCCTGCAGTGACTCCAGTTCCCAGGCACGAGGCTGAGGGAATTACCAAGGTTTTGGCAGCGCTCAGAACCAAACGCTGCCCGAGAATTTCATAACAGCAATCCAGAGTGAGAAGTCAGAATCAACACAAATGATTTGGAAAGTGCTTTAAAAAAATAAAATATGGTTAAATGAACTGTTGGCTCGGTCACTCAGTTCAGCCCGGGAGATTACAGGCATTATTGATTTACCTTAGAACAACCTGGGAACTCATTTCCAATGGCTTTTAATGGAACTTGGATTTTCTGTCCTAAGCTGCCTCATGAGGTTGAGCCTCCTGCAAGGAAATGCAACTCCAGAGCATTAAACTGGCAGCTGTCAGAGGTACAACAGTCCTGCTCATCTCCAGAGAGAGTGTGACAGGATGGGGCTTTTTCAGGCAACTCCAAAATCACAGGATCTTTCTTGGTTGGAAAAGAAAAGACCTCCAAGATCGAGTCCAACCTGTGACCAACCTCACCTTGTCACCCAGCTCAGAGCACTGAGTGCCACGTTCAGGTCAGTCCTTGAACACCTCCAGAGATGGGGACTGCACCTCCTCCCTGGGCAGCCCCTTCCAATGCCTGACAACCCTTTCCATGAAGAAATGGATAGAAGCTGGGAGCAGAGAAATCCTCAAGAGTCAGGGGAAAGGATTTTGACCAGGACAACACACCAAACCATCAACCCTTTTTGCTGCTTCAGCAGCAAAAGCTTCTCCACTTGGGGGGATGTTTTCCCTCACCAGAACACACTACAGCAGCTTTGGCCTCTTGAAACCTTGGGCTGGTTTTACAGATGAACAGAATATTATTCCTTTATGTACCTAAAGCAACAAGGAAAAGATTTTTCTCAGCTCTTCTGGAAAAGGACTCCTGTAATACAAAACCAAGTAGGGAATATTGTAGCCTAAAAGGCTTCCAGAAAGGTGTGAGCAGAGAAAACAGCAGCTCATGGCAGGAAGGAAATTGTAACATTAACCATGGCCTTTGAAGGCAGAGGCAGCTCGGCGTCACCAAGCACCGACAGTGAGCAAAACCAAAGAACAAAACACATCTGATCCCTGGCTACTTCCAAAATCCATCTGCAAACACATCCTGCCCCGAGACAAACGCAGACCAAGGCGTGATGGAGAGATGGCAATTAACTGCCCCCGTTGTTGTTGTTGTTGTTGTTATTATCTGCAGTGCCTCTCTGCAAACAAGCTGCCCTTAGCCCCGAGCCAGCCCTTGGCCACTCGCAAAAATCACTGAGCATTACATCCTGCCCCTTCTCCTGCTTAATGTCTCACCCTGGAGCTTCAGGAGCTCCCAGCTCTGTCCTTCCCCCTTCCCTTCCCCTCCTCCTCCTCCAGCTCCTTCCCTTCCAGCCAGCATTCCCCCTCCCTCCCCTGCTGGCTGCGGTGCCAGATGTCAGCCTGACCCCGGAGCCGCTGTTTCGGGTCACTTATGGGGGTTATGGTTCCTCCCTCACCAGGCTGAGCCAGGATGGCCCCACTGTGCCAGCGAGGGGCTCTGGGCACTGCTGCCAAACTGACTCCCAGGGGTTTTTTTCCTGCTAACAAACCGCCAGCAGAAGTTTGGGAGCCTGTTCATGCACACTGCAACAGCAGCCTCGGGCACCGAGCGCTGGGTAAGGTGACCCCGGACTGTGTTCAGCATCAGTCATGGGTAGAAGCGTCACTTACTGCACGAGGAGAACGGGTGACCTGAATGACTCCTGCAAGAATAATTGCACGCTGAAGGCAAGGGCTGAAGTTTCTGAAGGAGGGATGCTGGGAATGCTGTGGCACTCCAAGGAGGACCGTTCACAAGACATTGGGCTAACAAAGAGAGCCATGGGGGAATTCAAGATGTACTTAAAATGAACCCAGGCCCGTATTCTTGACCACACTCCTTGAAGGATGTGCCCCTGATGAAGGAGCAGCTCCAAGGCAACGGAATGCAGTTTGCTGGAAGGGAAGGGGAGAGCTTCCAGCCTGACATAAGCCAGGGCTCGGATTCCTCTATCGCAGAGGCTGCGCCGCAGATAAGGCTGCGTCAACTTTTCCACTGGAGCTCTCTCCCCTCTAAGGTTCACAGTCAGAGCAAAATGTTTTGGCCAGGTAGGAAGTGAACAGAGGCTCCCAAAGCTGGGAGCTGCCGTGTGTATAAAACATCACCGTGTCACCTGCTCAAGCTTGGTTTCCCTCCACTGGGAACAGGAAAACTCATCTTCCTCCCCATGAATTCTTCACATTCCTGCACAGCCGATAAGCCCAGCCTCTGCAAGGGGCTGCTTAGAGCCACACGAAGTGCCCTGAAACACAAAACAACTCCAGGGACTGAAACTCAGGCAGGTTAAACGTTAACCTGGGAGCTGAGCGGAGGGAACACAACCTTGGTGCCACAATCCTGCTCCAGCCCCACGTCACCAATCCATGCCCAGATTTCCCACAAGTAGCAGGCACTGACAGGAAAGGAGGTTTTGGACAATCAAAGAATCCCAGGATGGTCGGGGTTGGAAAGGACCTTAAAGATCATCTTGTTCCACCCCCTGTCATGGGCAGGGACACCTTCTGCTATCCCACGCTGCTCCAAGCCCCTTCCAACCTGGCCTGCACACTTCCAGGGATGGGACATCCATAAGGGCATTTCTCTGCTGCAGGCTCCATTTGCCTGTGGGAAGAGCAGCAAGGAAAGGAGGTGAAATCTTGCACCTGGCTCCCATCACACCACCAAAAGCAGGGTGAGCACAGGCAGGACTCTGCTCTTCCCAGACTCATCCTCCTGTACACAGAGCAGGAGCAGCACACCAGGCTGGGAAGTGCCAGAGGAGCTTGGATCCCCCACGAGCCCCCCAGGCCAGCCCCATCCCCAAACCTGGGGGAGTTTTGGGGCCTGGTGCTGTGCAGGGGATGGAGAGGTTTTCCAGGAGGTATTCCAGTCCCAGCACAGCCCTCCCCCACAGGCCTCACTGCAGTTATCCCTGAAGACAGAAAAATTTGTGCTTGTTTTTCTGCTGCTGCTGAGCAGCTACGAAATGTCTCCCACCACGGAGAACCTGAATAAATTCCGGCTCCTGAAGCAGCATCTGCTTCAGCTTCTCTCCAACCTCCATCACAACTTCAAACCTCTAATTTACTAAGGTAAAAGCAATGTCTGTGTCTGATTGACAGGGGTCAGAGCATTCATGGTTTATCCCTTTTATCCAATATATACCAAATATTCCAATTTATTTCATTTATACCAATGTTCTGGGGAGATTCTTGGACTGGCCATGACTTATCACAAATTACTGGTCACAAACTTTTCCTTCCTGTCCCCATGGGAGCCCAGGAGAGTTGACTGTACACACCATGGGTGCTTCCAGCAGCCTTTTGGGAACGCCTGGATTTCTTAAGTTCCAGGTCCAAATGAAAAATAACACTAAAAAAGGCAGAAGGGAGGGAAACAGCCTGATTTTATCCTTCCTCTGTTAAATCTGGAATGCTGAACCAAACCATGGCAGTTTTCATTCAGGGAAGCACCCTTGAAAGCTCCATGGATGGGCTTGAGGCCACGTGGAACCTGGAAAGCTCCCCCCAGCACCTCCAGTGAATTCAAGATTCGCTGCTGTGTGTCAGGGAAGCAACTCTGTTCTTTCTGGAGGGAATGGACAGATTGCAGGAGAAAACTATATCCCAGTTGCTGCCAAATTCTACAGATTTAGTTATTAGTAGGCAATTAGGAATATTATTAACACTTCCTACTACGTTAAGCTCCATTTGCAGGGCATCTCTGCGCCAGCCCGGACGTTTCTGAGGAGCCCCAGCTCCGAGGCACACGTGGCATCACGTACCCAAAACTGTGTCTTCCTGCTCACTGCCTCCCAGCCCCTTCCCCCCAGCCAGATTTAATGTGGTTGTCTCACAAAATAAAATTGCAAGTAAAAAAAAAAAAAAATACAGAGATTAAAAATGAGGGTGGGGAGGGGAGGAGGTAAATAAAAGCGCGGCGGCACAAAGGAAAAACAATTTTGCTCTTGTTTTTTAACTCACAATCAACATCTGAGCTATTCAGGAAGCTGGTGCACTGCCCTCCAACCAACTTCAATTAGGGAATTCAAAAGCAGTCAGACAAAAGAATGCCTGGGAGTTACTGCACCGCACCGAGATATTTTTAGCAAGAGCTGGGAGGCTGTTTGTGGGACACTGCTTTGCTTCTCTCGCGCTTCAGCTTTTGTATTTACATTCACAGGACAGCGAGATTTACTGGGTCACAGAGAAAGAGAGGAGAAGCGGCACAACTGACGCGAATCCTTCTGCCTCTGATACTCTTGGAAGGTTTTTCAGCAAAGGCTGATGGAGGCCAGAGCGAAGCAGAACAAGATTTGCCTCCATCTGCTTCCAAAATCGCCTTTGAGCTGCAGTGTGCAGCCGCTCCTTTGGAAGGGTGATGGAGAGGCACACGTGGAGCCCCCGGAAAGGCCGGGCAGGGACACGGCTGCTTCACCCACACAAAGCTGGGGCCAAATCCCCCCCTGACCTCTCCCCACCCCCGGGTCACCAGCTGGACTCACAGCCAGGCACCGCCACACGGAGCCCCCATCCCGAACCCCCTTCGGAGCCGCTCGGCCGAGCCCCAACGAGGCACTGCTGCTTTTCCAGAAGCCATTTCCTAACACCGCAGCCTCCTTCCCCTCCAGATTCTCGGGAAGTGCCTGTGGAGAGGCAGGAGGTGAAGGCCCAGGGCAGGGGGGCTTGGGGCCGGTCTGGGGGCGCTGGCCCCCCAGTGCCTGCGCTATCGGCACCGCTCCTCCAGCGCATCCCCCTCTTCCGCTCCCTCCCACCACTGCGGCAGCGCAGATGGCAGCAGTGTGACCTCGCTGTTCCTGCCTCCTTGTTTTGATCCTGCAGTCTTGATTGTTCAGGCTAATCCCACACTCCCAGCCTTGGCTGCCTGCCAGGACTGTTATTAATGGCACAAAAGCTTCTCATTCCAGCTACTTCTACATCCGCTAATGCTGTTGTTCCCTTCTCTCGCTCCCCCTCTCGCCACATTACAAACTGGAGCTGGAATATATTTTACAAGGGGAAAAAAAAAAAAAAAAAAAAAAAAAACCCTTCNAGGAAAAAAAAAAAAAAAAAAAAAAAAAAAACCCTTCTCTGATCATCCTCACGCGCTGAAGGCTCCACCAGAACCGTACGGAAAAGGCTCCTCAGCTCCAGCAATAAACACCGATGGAAAAGCAGTGAGACCACCCTGCTCACCCTGTGATAAACAGCACATGGATGTGGGGGATTTCCAGCAATCCCTTAGGGAAAGCCAGGAGCCCAGGCAGAGGCAGGCACAGCTGCCTGCGAGGCCTCAGGAGAGGGCTCTGCTGCCCAGGCAGGACTGACACCACTGCTCAGTGATGAGGATGGGTGGCACCTCTGGCACGGCACATCTGGCACAGCACCTCTGGCTGCTCTTCAGGTGGCCCTGGAGCCCCAGCTGCCTCTCCAGGGCGCCCCTGCCCTCCTGGCCCTGCTCTCCACAGCAAACACCGAATTCCCAGGACTGCAGCTCATTAAATCACGCACTGAGAGGCAGCTTCATCTGAGCCTCTCATGCATCATTCTTACAGCAGGGCCCAAAATGCCCATGCAAGGGCAAAGCTTTTTGGGTACATCCAGTGTGCCCAGGGAAGGCTGAGCCCTGCCAGCTCCCCACAGTGGCTGTACTTCCTCTGCTCTGAACCCCCTCCCCAGGGAGGGGCTGTGAAACTCTGGGCAGGGAAATTAGACCAGAAAACACTGGGGTGCAGGTCCCATGTCAGCTCCACCTGCTCAGACACAGAGCTGGTGTGGGAGGGGAAGGGATGAGGATATTCACTGGGCCCTCCTGATCTACCAGAGACCATCCAGCCACTGAGCACAGATCCCTTGGCACTGCTGCCATACACCCAAAAAGTCTGGTGATGTCAGCCGAGCAGGCACCAGCACCACACCAACCACATTAGTGAGGTCTGGAGATGTTTAAATTGCAAACACAGGCAGAGCACGTGTCCCTGGGACCCTCCCATGGGAGCAAGCCCACCTCCCCAGGTCGTGCCACACTGGGAGCATCATGTCAGCTCAGAGCGAGAAGAAACCTGCCCAGCTTGCAGCCCAAGCTGTTGCCCTGGTGAGATGATTCACCACCCTGCCCTCGCTGCTCCTGGAAATGCAGCAAAGAGAAAAGCAGCTACGGGCACATTTCTCCTGATTAGAACGGTCAGTACATTTTTAATAAAGGGTTCTTTAAAGATAATCTCATTTCAGTATTTACACATGTTAAACAGGTTACAGAGATCAAGACATAATGAAGTCAAGAAGGAGAGGACAATAAAAGCGTGGTGGGATATTGCAGGGAAGGATATCTCCAGCCTGCTGGTTTGGAGCACAGAGGGGCTGAAACACAGAATCCCAGAAAGATTTGTGTTGGAAGAGACTTTAAGGTTCATCCAGCTCCACTCCACAGGCAGGAACACCTTCCACTAGAGCAGACTGCTCCAAACCCCATCCAACCTGGCCTTGGACACTTCCAGGGAAGAGCAGTGAAAGAGAGGGGCACAAACCCACAGACCCCAGCAGAGGAAGGGCTCAGACACTGGGAATAACTGGCTGCTGTTCATTCACAACACATCAGTAGCAGATTTCTGATGCAGCCTGTACCTCCTGCTCCTGTTCCCTGAACACAGCAGCTCCTTCCCAGCTCAGCCAGTGAGAGCAGCCATGTCCCACCCCAACCCCACACCAGAGCCCTTGTGAACAGCACACAGATCTGGATTCCCTCTCAAACACATCCCCAGTCCCTCCCTACAGCAGTCCCAGCCCATCTCCTGCTGGAGCAGCTCTGCCCCAGAGCTCTGCACCCCGAGCTTACACCTGACAGCAGCAAAATCTGAAATATCCACTACTGGCTCCAGTGTCAGCAGTAGAGCTGCATGAAACTCTGCTCCAAGGCTCTTCACGTGCCATGGATTAACCCTGAGGAATTCAAAAATTCTCCTGAAATGCACAATATTCAGTTTGTTTCATCACAGTGCAATGGTTTGGGGATGGAGGATGCACAAGGTCACCAGGGAGGGAAAACTCAGTAGTTTGGGATTATTTCTCTGCTGTGCAATAGAAAATGTTGGTGCCTGTTCAGAGCTTCCCATCTTTCACTGCTGAGGGTGCAGGAGACAAAAAAAGAGCTTTATTTAAACTACTTGATAGTCACGAGACCAAGCAGAACAAAAGGAAAAATGTATTTGGAGGGAAATGTTAGTTCTAGAGCTTAAACAGCACTTCTGGTTCCCATTAAATAACTGAGCTGAGACAGGAAGCAGAGAAGGCAGCACCAAGTGCTGGATCATGGAGTGCCTGACCATGGGGAGTAAAGCAAAGGCACCTGGAACTGCAGGTACTCAGCCCAGCTGCATAGGAACAGGTGAGCTGGAGTGTGAAGCAACTGCATTTTAAGGAGGAAATAGTGGATGAGGAAAGAGAGTGGCAGACATTAAGGGAGAGAGGTGAGGAACACCAAAAGTAGGAGAATAGTTCAAATTAATAAACTTTTCCAAAGCCAGAAGGACCTGCTGCAGGATCTCAGCTAACAGGTGACAGAACTTCCCCAAGTAAATTCTTGCATTTCTACAGATTCAGACCAACCACAGCAGATATTTTGAAACCAAGAGATAACTAAAGGAAAACCTAATTACATATTTACAGATGCAAGGGCTGCTACATCCACAACCTGAGCTCTTCTCCCACTAGCAACCCTCCTAAGGCATCTGGTACTTTATTTTTGATTTTAATTTCTTTAGCTGCCACTTCCAGCAGAGAGAGACATCTCTATTTGTAACCCACCCAGAACAAGGGGAGCAAGGGTGGGTGTCAGCTGAGGTCACCCCAAACCTGAGGGCAGCAGATGTTTTGGAGGCAAACACCCCCCCCCCAGACCCAGCCCTGGCAGTCAGCACAGCCAGGCTTCCAACCCACCAGATGCTCCCAACTTTCTCCGTGCTAAGCTCAATAGCCTGTGTTTCCCACTCCCAACACATGAAATGAAACTTCTGAGCCCCATTGAAGCCCCCAGCCTCTTCTTTTCTTCTCCCAGTGAATGCTCCTTTAATCCCATTAGCTCTGTGAGTGCAAAGCCACGCGGGGAGCCCGTCCCACCCACTCCCCAGAATCCAGAACTCCGAGTGCTCTGATCCCAGGGGACTGGGAACAACAAATATTGCTGGGTTTAGGATAAACCCACCCTGATGATGCCAAGATATAACAGCAGCAGTGTCCCAGCACCCAGAGCATCCCTTCTGTCGTGTCCCAATGCCATCAAGTGCTGTTCCCACTGGCACTGCCCATTCCCAGCCCTTGGCACTGGTAGCTTGTCCTCCCTGGTTCCAGCACACCCAGAGCTCAGGAATTTTCCTGCACCACACCTACACCTGCCTGCCAACACCTGGCACTGGCTTGGGCACCTCCAGCCCCACACGAACCTCCCCTGCACAGCACTGGTACCACCAGAACCAGCTGATGGCTGCTCCTGTAGGGTTATAGGGCTTGAACAACATAACCCTGAGGGTCTCAAGTGTGCTCTGACATCATTTGGAAAGCACTGCCTCAATGCTTGTAACCTCACAAGGATTTAGGACATCTCTTGGTGAGCTCCCAAACCAGAAATCCCAATGGAGACCCGTCCTACATTCTACCACTCCTGTCCTGTGACCCCAAACAAGTTCACATGGGAAAATATTTTGTGTAAAATGCAAAGGGTCACATGATGGCAACATACCTACACTGAGTACTCCAGCCTGCACCTGGGGAAAGAACTGAATCACCAGTTTCTGCTTCCACAGGGGAGCTAAGGCATCACCTGTGTCCAAAGCACCAGGTCACGTCTTCCCTGGCTTGTCACATGTGGCACATGAGGCTCTGGGGATGGAGAGGCCAGCAGTGCTGACCATCCTAGACCTGGTTTTAAAAAAATCCTCCTTGTCCAGATCACCAACATCCATTATTTTGAGCTCATCTGGTGTTTAGAGCTGACAAAAGGGACGGGGTGAGCACAGGTGAGATTCCTGCTTCCCACTCAAAGAGCACAGTAAGGGAAAAGCTGGCACTGCTCTTCCTGAGGCAGCAGCACAGACCAGATGGGTTTTTAAGTGGCATTAAGAGGGAGACAGCTCTACTACATCCAGCTCTTTCCTCCAGGGCTAGAAACTCACTGTTCTTACAGCCAAGTGTCCACCACAGAGAACCAGCCTTTGGCTTTTCCCCCTCTTCGTTCTTCCCTCGTGTTTCCCTTCCAGACCTGCAATCTCCATCCGGCTCACAACTCCTCCTTCCTTGGAAAGTCTTTGAGATGAACATTATACAAGACACACAAAAATAAATTGGTTTTAATCCTCCAGATTCCAGCGCTCCCAAACAAGGATCTTAAGGAGCTTTACAAACAATGGATTAAGCCTTAAGACTCCCAATGTGGTAAGGAAATGCCTCTGGCTGAGGCAGAGAGAGGTAAGTGAGGCTGAAGGCTGCACAGAGCCTTCAGAATGCAGAGTTCACCTGGTTCCATGCATACAAACACGAGAGTCTATCCCTGATCCATCAGCAGCCTAGAAGCACCTCTGCCTTTTCGCTCCACACTCTGAAACTGCTCCAAAACCTTCATCTTTCCAATGCCAAATGCTCTTTCCCACCTCAGGGCATCAGTGCTACACAAAACACTCATCCCAAGGAAAATGACCCCATGGATGGCAACGCCACCGGGTCCTGACATTCACTTGGAGCACTAGGAAGATTTCCTGACAGCCAGTGCTCATTAGCAAGGTGCAGGACACTTCCAGTGGGCATTCCAAGCAGCCCACAGAGACAAGCATCTCTTCTTAATTTGGATAGCGTGACCATGGCTTGACAGGCACCAATCTCTGCTCTGCTGACCAGGGACAGGACCCAAGGGAGCAGCTGGAGCTCTGTCAGGGGAGGTTTGGGCTGGATATCAGAGAAAGGTTTTTTCCTCGGAAGTATTTGGGCACTGATCAGGCTTCCCAGGGAATGGTCACAAGGCTGCCAGAGCTCCAGGAGCATTTGGACAACGCTCTCAGGTTCAGGGTGGGATTGTTGGGGTGTCTGTACAGGGCCAGGAACTGGATACCATGATCCTTGTGGGTCCCTTCCAGCTCAGGATACTCCACAATTCTCTGACTTTGGGTCACGAGCTCTGCAGGCTTAACCTACATTTAACACATCACTCATTCCTAGTGCACCCCAGTCTGCAAAGCCTTCAGACTTCTTCCCAACTAGATTTTGCATACATGTTGTAAACAAGCTTTACATCCTTTTGATCAGCACTACCCGGGGAGGGGGAGGAGACTTCCTGTCCCACTCTGCCACTGCTCGCTGCGCTCGGCTCTCGCCGCCCCGTGAGCGATGATGACATTTTCTATTTTGGTGGCTTTTTCTTCATATATTTGTAGCGAGCGGCTGCGCTCGGGCCCAGCAAAGCTGTGGATCTCAATGTGGGTTTTAACTCAGCTTAAAGTGGCAGAGCCATTTGTTGCAGCATCTCCTTGCCATGCCCAGCTGGACGCTCCCTGTTCCCCAGCCAGACGTTGGCACGCTCCTGGCTCCTCACTTTCCCTGCCAGTCATCCCAGGCAGACTTTTTTTTTTTTTTTTTTTTTTTTGCGAAAGAACTTGTTTACAGACAAACCAGGCTGCCGTGTTTTCCTGCCGGTGCTTATCTGCTGCAGATAACTCGGGTTTCTGCTTGCCCACAGGCAACCAGCCAAGCGCTCACCACCAACACCTCCCTGCGCCTCGTGGCCGCTTCACGTGGCCAAACCCTCGCCCTGCTCCGGGCACAGGAATGCTCCAGCCTGGAGCCTGGAAATGCCCCGTGCTGGAGCTTGGGAATGATCCATCCTGGAGCCCGGCAATGCTCCAGCCTGGAGCCCGGCAGTGCTCCATCCTGGAGCTTGGGAATGATCCAGCCTGGAGCCCGGGAATGCCCCAGCCTGGAGCCCGGGAATGCCCCAGCCTGGAGCCCGGGAATGATCCAGCCTGGAGCCCGGCAATGCCCCAGCCTGGAGCCCGGGAATGCCCCAGCCTGGAGCCAGGGAATGATCCATCCTGGAGCCCGGCAATGCCCCAGCCTGGAGCCCGGCAATGCCCCAGCCTGGAGCCCGGCAATGCCCCAGCCTGGCCGCTTGGAGAGGCAGAAGGTTGGGATCTCCCTCCCTTTGCAAAGAGCAGACGCCCACGGGCTGCAGCGGGCACTGTGGGAATGGTTGGAGCGAACGGCTTGTGCTCTCCTGTGACTCCAGCTCAGCTCTTCCACGTCCTCCCCGTGCCAGCTCAGAGGAGCTGATGAAATCCGCAGGCTGTGGGCAGCCCCGCTGCAGCACAGGAATGTTCTGGAGTCGGTTACTAACACTGTGCTTTGCATATTGTGTTTCAAACACTACATGCTTCTACACGCCCCGTGTCAACAAGGGGAAAGGGTTGTCAGCCCCAAATGAAGTCCTAATCGGAGCTGTTAGCAACCCTGCAGCGCCCAGGTGTGCTGCAAGGACCCCGCGGGGATACTCCTGCATTATTCCTGCATTCAGCTCAGCCCTTCCCTCCTGAGAACCAGCCCAGCTCCTTCTCTAATCATCTTTTCCTGGCTGTGCTCCTCAGCTCTGCCCAGCGTGGCTTCCACAGGACCCACAGCCAGGACAGGGATGCTTGGGATGTTCATCCATGAGCTGGGCATGAGGACCTGGCAGATGTGGGAGACTGAACAGGAAGGAAAAGCCAACCCAGTATAGACTCTTCTGGGTGAAACAACTTTCAAATTTATAGAATCCTGGAATGGTTTAGGTTGGAAGGGACCTTAAAACTCATTCCATTCCACTCCCTGCCATGGGCAGGGACACTTTCCACTAGCCCAGGTTGCTCCAAGCCCCCTCCAATCTGGCCTTGGACACTTCCAGGGATCCAGGAGCAGCCACAGCTTCTTGCAACCTGTGTCAGGGCCTCATCTCCCTCACAGGAAAGAATTTCTTTGCAATATCCCACCTAACCCTGCCCTCTGTCAGCTTAAAGCCATTAAATTCAAGGGAAAGCAATTTTTTTCCCCACAAAGAACACACTCCATGAAGCTGGGGGTGTGCTGCTCTTACAGATGCTCTATGTGAACCAAAATTTGCTGAAATTATTACAGAAACATTCCACCACCTCCCAAAATAAGCAGCTCTGTGTATCTTTGCCCGGCTAAAGGATGAAAAAAGCCCTGCAGAGTGGAGCACAGTTTCCATTTCCTCGCACACTCCTACCAGGGCTGTGCTCACAACAAACGCTCCGACCTTTCCTCAAAGAAATCTCTGTTTGCTGCTCCTTATAAATTTGCAGAATTTTGGCCCGTTTCCATTTCACCCACTTTTGAATACGACACTCCCCACCCCCACACAACTGTTCCTTTCTCAGGGATGACAGGCTATCCAAAAAAAAAATCCCAGGAGCACTTGAGCTCCTTGTTCCCTCCCCGGCCAGCAGACAAAGGAGCACTGGGAATTTTGGACCAACCTGTTGCAGGAATCACTTCACCTCAGAGTTCAGTGTTCCAGTTTCTCCTGATCCCCCATAATGACATTTTTTCCATCGCTCCCCTCACCCACGATTTTCTGTGCAATCATTTGCGACACATTTAAAATATTTCATTATTTTCCTATCAAAACCTGAACCTCAAACCCCTTCAGAAAGACACAGTGGCTACCAGCAGGATCACCCCACAACCTTGCTCTGCTTTTCCATTGCTGCTGATGTGGTGACAAAGAAGGAGATTTTTCAATTTGTTTTGTCCACGAGCCAAAAATTCCTTTTAATGGCCTGAATATGGTGCCTGTGCTGGTCTCTCCCTGCTCCAGCTCAACCCTCACTTACAACAGCCCCTGCCTACAACACGGAGCTGGCCTCCTTTTGCAGGAAAATAAGGCCAAACCAGCTTGAAAGCATGTTTGGAATCTGGAGATTAATTCCATGTAAACTAATGCATTCAAACCTCTTTGTAGGGCTGCAGCAAGAGCTGGCTGAGCCTGGCAAGAAGTAGGGCAGCATGTAGGGATGGTGTGGAGGGAGGCAGCCCTGCCTCCAGTGTGTAACCCTTGAGGAAAGCTCACAACCCAGAGTAAACCCGGAGTAAAGCTGTGTCCTGCTCTGGTTAAATGGCCACACCATGGGCTGGTCACGCCTGGGCTCACCCAGGGTGACAAAGAGGTGCTGAAGGTGGCAGGAGGGCAGGTCAGGGGTCAGGAGGGCTCCCACGGGAGCCTCCAGCCGGGATGCAGAGCTTTTGTTCAGCAGAAAATGCCGAGAGCAACAAAGCCCAGCAGTGCTCCGGGTGAGCCCCCAGCCCTGCATGCCAGCCCTCCCCTCCCCGCTTCCCTCCACTGTGTCTCTCTCTTCTCTCTCTCTGGGAGATAAATTATTCAGGATGAAACCATTTTAAACTCCACTGGGATGCTGAGCAAAGCTAAGATGGGTGGTGCTGCAGAGGAAGCTGCCAGGGCCATGACCAGAATCCCAGGATTCCTCATGCAGAGCTACAGCCCATCCTGGGACCCTGTGCCAGGAAACACCCCCAAATCTCTGAGCACCCAGATCCTGACATACCCATCACACCCCATCCACAGGACTGTGAGTCCAGGGACCTCCCACATCTTGTCCATCCATGCAGGCTCCCCAAAGCCACCCCATCAACCTCCTCATCAAATGCCCTCCTTCCCGGATTTTCCCAGAGTATAAAGTAGCAGGAATGAGGACAACTGGGCCGGGTGTGGTTGGCATGGTGACCCTCGGGTGCCAGGGCAGCCTGGTGAGCAACAGAGCAGCCTCAAGGATATCACATCCTGCACAGACACCCCCAACCATCACAGGTCCTTCACACATACCCAGGCATGGAAGATGGAAGCAGGGCTGTCCCTCTCCTGGGGGGTGGCCCAGCACACCCAAGCTTCCCCACGCTGCTGCCATGGCTGGGGAGGATGAGGTGGCTCCCATGAGAGGAATGTGGTGCTGAGGCCATGGAGGGGTCCCCACAACCCCCTACACCACCAGGAGCACTGGGCCCCCCACCAAAGAGACCGGGCAGGAGGACAGCAGACATCCCACTGCCCTCCTGCCATGGGATGGGTTTCCAGGGAGGTTCCCCAACCACCTGCTGGGCTTGAGGCCACTACAGGATAGTTCTACAAGGACTAGAGAGTGTTGGAGAGACTATTTACAAGAGCATGGAGAGACAGGGTATGGGGAAATGTATTCCCACTGTCAGAGGGCAGGATTAGATGGGATATTGGGAAGGAATCCATCCTGTGAGGGTGGGCAGGCCCTGGCACAGGTGCCCAGAGCAGCTGTGGCTGCCCCTGGATCCCTGGAAGTGTCCAAGGCCAGCTTGGATGGAGCTTAAAGCACCCTGGGCTAGTGGAAAGTGTCCCTGCCCATGGCAGGGGGTGGCACTGGATGGGATTTAATGCCCCTTCCAAACCAAGCCATGCCATGATTCCCTGATTCCATGGCTACACAAGCAGCAGCACACAAACACCAGAGCAGTGCTTCACTCGGGGCCCCATGGCTCAAATGAATTCAGGTCAAAGAGGAGAATGTCAACGAGAAGGTAGTTCAGAGAAGAGAGGTTTTGTGTTGTTTTGTTATTAAATGAGGAGACCAAATAATTAAATGGCCTGGAAAGGACTGTACATTAAAAGTCACTCCAGCACTAAAAATCCAGCTCTGACAGCTCTGGGTGAAGCCCTTTAGGAGTTACCATGGCAGTTGATGCAGTGATTCGCCCACTCGCTCCTCAATAATGCTGGATTATTTTTTTTAATGCGCTTCCACCACAAACAAGCAAATGTTGCTGAAGGAAAAAGTCCTTTCTCTCACCATAAACCTCCATCCTTTATCCCTGCCACAAGCGCTCTGCTCGGGAGGAGACAGCAGGTAACAGGGAGCCAAGCCAAACACGCCGCGCTGAACTTCGCTCCCTCCCTCTCCAGGGAGAGAGGAAATTTAAGAAGCAGATTCAGGATTTCAGCATCCATTTCACTCTCCCTCCCCCTCCTGAACTCCCGGGCCCCAAGCAGGAGCAGTTCAGATGCTCTGTCAGCTGAACGCTGCGCTCGCTTCCTCTCCCCGCCACCAGCTCAGCAATTCGCTCCACGCAGATGAGGAAGCCAAGGATTTTTGGAATACATCTTCCCTCCTTTTAATTAAGCTCCCAGGTAGAGCATTCACCCTGCAAAGCTGCAGCCAGCGCAGCTGAGGGAGGCAAGTCAGAGCAAGAAGGGACCCAAACAAAGGAAAGCAAACACGGGCTGCAAGGGAGGAGCAGGATACAGCAGCAGTGACCTGCCCAGCCATTCTTATTGCAATCCAACTGAGCTCTAGAAACTCCTCTGGCCAAGGGGAAGGCTCCCAACAGCCAGAGCCACCTCCCTGGCATGGCCCTCAATGAAATGGGAATGGAAACCTCCCAAAGCCCAGCTCCAAGGTTGAGGAATGGCCTCCCCATCTGCTGGATAAACCCTGCTCCTTCCCTGGGGATCTCCCGGCTCTGGGGGCACCCCAGGACCAGGGGCTGCCACAGCTCAGCCCCCCCAGCTCCGAGTGGAGCGAGCCAGATGGGCAGAGGGAATAAGCAGCTTCCAGCACTAAGCTGGGGAAGGCAGGACTGAGCCTGTGTGCCCACATGCCAGGGGCACGGAATTCCCAGGACAGGAGGTGCCGGAGCGGGACCACACCGATGGCCAGGCTCCTCGCCTCAGCAACACGTACTGCCAGCTCCACTGAAATAATATTCCTCATTCTTCAGCCAGCAGAAATTATTTGTTACACTACATACTTGCCCCGAAAGCCTGGAGGCTTTACTAACAAAGCTGGGTTTGCTCACAGGCTGCCAGGTTTGGGAGCTGGTTTAATCAGCTGGGGAAGCTCAGGGAGCACTTTCCGGCACTGCAAGACATTCCCAGCACACAGAGCTGCTGGTTCCCTCAGTTCCCCCAACTCTAACTCTCAGAAACCAAAAATTCTTTTCTAATAAGGGTGGTGAGACCCTGGCACAGGCTGTGCCAGACTGGGATTCCCAATCCCTGGAATTGTCCAAGGCCAGGTTGGACGGGGCTTGGAGCAACATGGGATAGGGGAAGGAGTCCCTGCCCACAGCCCAACCCAAATAATTCTGGGATTTAATGATTCCATAACCCAAAAGAACTCAAACTGACACAGGTTTTGCCACAGTATGAACTGGGAAAAGCCACTCATGACTGTGGCCCTTCCAAAGGGTCCATCCATGGAGAAATCCATGTATCCAACAGGGGACAGCCACCACACCAGAGTGCATCCCCAGCCCCGGCCCTGGCAAGCAGTGAGCCAACAACTTCCAAGATGAATTAAGGGCACAGCATCCGTGGAGTTCTGGTGGAAGGCAGCTTTGTTAAAGTGAAATGAAAGCTAAACCCGGGCTCTGCTCAGCCCATTGTTCCCAGCTCCTCTAATAGCTGTTGTCTCTCCTCCATCCCTCCCAGGCTCTGCACGCTCAGCTGTGACTCTTTGTGCCTCCCCTTCCCTGCCTTCTGCTTCTGTTTGTCCTTTTGATCTCCAGTTCTCAGCTTGTGTTTTCTGCTGCATCCCCATCCCCCCACTCCTGATTTCCACTTTTATTAGGGTGCGAGGCAGCAGCTCCGAGGAGGAACAATGCACCGGGGCTGAAAAGGCTTTGAAGCTGAATTGGGTTGTTTACCCAGAGATTCCCCAATCTCCTCCTGAAATAAAATAGCATTTTACCTCCACCACAGTGCTCGCTGCTTGGTTTCAGTTGGAAGCAATTACAAGCAGCTGATGGTGTGGTAAATGTGGTGCAGGAGCACACGAATGTGATCACTTAAAAAAATAAATAAAAATGAAAAATAGATAACTGCACCTCCTAAAAGCTTACAGTTTCTAGGAAAAATTATTCTGGAGTCCGGTTGTAAGAATTCTGCTGTGTAAGGGCAGGTTAAAGCCTCAACCAGCTCCTAAAAGCCCCTAGGAGCCAGTACAGCAGCCTGGGTTTGATACAACTGTGCTTTCCTTGAACACTGAGCAGGAACACCAACCAGCTGCTTTTCCACCCGAGCTCCTCTAACTCCAAAGCATCACTTCAAATAACACATGCTCCTTTGAGTTTAAATACTCAAATTCTTCACACAATCACTAAGGCTGGAAAAAAACCCTCCAGGGTCACCGAGTCCAACCTGTGAGTGATCCCCACCTTGTCACCCACACCAGAGCACTGAGTGCCACATCCAGCCCTTCCCTGAACCCCCAGGGATGGGGATTCCACCACCTCCTTTAAAGCTGGGCCACTTGGAGCAAATGCCCAGGTCCCACCAGGCAGCTCCTGTCACACCCTGGGGTGGGCAGAGCAGGGAGGACCCTGAGCCCCACTCATATCCCAAAAGTCAATGCCAGGGCTGGGTAACACAGTCTGTAAAGAAGAGGCAGGAGGGGAGATAAAAACCCAAGTACCATGAGCTATGGAGATAAGAGTGGTTGGTTACCAGCCAGACTCACACCCTGCCATGGCAGGACAGGCTGGGGAAGGGCCCTGGGGTGGCAATGCCATGGGCAGGGCTGAGAGCCCGGGGTAAAGAGACAACAAGAAACAAAACACCCCAAAAACGTTGTGGATTTCTGAGCTGGGTTAGTCACCAGCAGCCAGCTCCACCCCGGAGTGGCCAATGCTACCTGGGCAGGAAACACATTAAGGGGAGAGGCTGGGACAGCCTGGAAGGCTTGCACCTCAAACCAGCCACAAGCATCAGACCTCAGCAGAAATAAGTAGAATATTTCTGGGAGATGGGTCCAAAAGCTACCCAGGGATCCAGCTGAGGATGAACAGGCCAGCAGGAGCCGTCCCCACTCCCAGCACAGACTGCCACAGGCCCAATTCCATGCTAAAACAGATTAAAGCTCAGCAAAACCTCATTAAAAGGGTGCAGTTATGTTTTTTCATTACAGACAGGTAAATTTTCAAGCTGACTGACCGGACAAAGAAAGCAAAAAACAGCTGAGGTTGAATTATGCTGCTCCAACAACTAACCATGAACTCTGTTGCTGAGAATTCAGGATTTGTAGGCTATGGAGCAGGTTTTGCTAATCAATGACTGAAATGAAAGATGATGCTTTCCATGATGCACACAGGGAACAGAGATTAACTCTCTGCACATCAGGTTTATTTCCTGACCATCACTACACTCTAAAAAATTTAATGCTAAAGAGAACATAATTTTACACAAAGAGCTTTTATTTTTATGGAATAAGATCTAATTAAAAAAAAAAAAATTCTACCTGCAAACTCCACAGCTGGACACAGCTTTCACTAAAGAACATGGGAAATGAGAAGTTCCCAGGCAGCCCAGCCCAGGTTTGGCTACTCTGGCCTCATTTAATTAAGGGGCAGAGAAAAATTCAAGCAAAATTCACACTATCCAAGTGCTTAAAAAAAAAAAAAAATCTCACATCTTACCATGAAATACTTGTGGAGATTAAATATTAGCCAAATTTTCCCAAAAATAAGAGCAATCCTATAAACCTAAAAAACCTGCCAACACAGGGGTATTCACCCCAGGAGTTCAGGGCTGAAGGCCCAGCAATGACCCAACATCACAGTAATGATCTGTTTGGACAATGCTCACGCAACTCCAGTATTTGACCTAAATTCTTTAAAAAAAAACCAGGTGGAAGTGGCCCTGTGGCTGCTCCACCACACACTGGTCTGGTGACAGAGAGGTGTGGAACCCCCCTGTACCAAACAGGTCTCAGACCTCCAGTAATGCCAGCTCCACCACACAGGACACAGAGCACTCAGGTCTGTGCCTTGACAAGGACAAAAAGATGAAATTCAGAACCTGTAGGTGTCCAGGGCACATTCCTTACTCCTCCCTACTCCTCCCTCTGACTACTCCCGAGTTACACACTCCCTGGACTTTCTCATTTCTCCTCTGCTTTCAACAGGATTTTATGATAAAAATATGGCCCTAGAACAGGCAGTTTGGAGAAAGAACAAGTGAGGGTTCCCAAATTCAAGCACACAAACACACACCATACATGTATGTTAAAAACAGGAATTTGACAGCAGAGCAGTAACTCCACAAGGTATGTCACCAACTGCTTTGAATCCCCTAAAAAGAACACTAGGAGCTTCTCATGAGTTGTTTGAAAATAAAACTGTTGATAACTTGAAAATATTTGTCCAGTTACTACAACAAAAATTCTTCTGTGGTTTAAGCAGCAGTGAGGGGAGCTCCCAGTGAGGTTCACTGCCAGGATTCCAGGTCTGCTGGTGGCTTGGGGCTCCAGAGGTCAGGGGAAGAGGCACAAGGAAGAGCTCAGCAGATCCTGAAGCTCCATTGAGATGTTTCTCATGAGAAAGATTAGGAATTACGGGCTGCAAGCAGGAGGAACATCTGCTGGGTAGCTGCAGCCATCCGGGCTGACCCGTGCCGCGGGAAGGGAAATCCTCTGTGGACCTTCCATGGCGAGCAGGGCAAGCCCCACTAACCAGGGACTGCTGGTTACACACTGACATCCTTCCTCAAAACACCCACAGCAGGTTTTTTGGGGGAATTATTCTTCCTGGCACGTGTGTGATGGCAGCTGAAACCCTGATCAGCAAGCAAGGGGGTGAGTCAGGGCTTGGGGCAGGCTGGGAACAGAGCTCAGCCCATGTGGCCACACTGAGCCTAAGTATGGAACAGTTCTGCAACACCCTTTGGAGCTCAAATAATTTAATTTTTAAACAATGATGTAAAACATTCGCTGTTCACTGTGAGTCATGCAGGTGAGCAGTTGCAAGCACACCACCGAATTTTCAAGGCAATCTGCAAGGCTGCTTTGGTCTCTTTCCGTGTCTACAAAGAGAGCATTCCTGCCTGCACTTAGTATCTCCCTGTTTTCCAGAGTTGAAACGCTGAAAAAAGCAAGACTATAAAAAGAAATCACGACACTGAACCAGCCGACTTGGTAAAGCTGTTTCTGAACACCTACTCAGGCAAACCTGCGCAAGAGGGGAGCAAAACACGATCCGCACGCTCGGCCGGGTGTTCACCTTTCCCCTGGACGCCCAAAGGGATCCCAACAACCCCTGGGGCTGCAGGAGATGATTTTTGGTGTCCCTTAGGGACTGATGAAGGTGGGACAACCCGTGATTGCAGGGAGCCTCCAGCACAGAGGTCCTGCCAAAGGCCGGCCAGGGCAGCAGGAGCGGCGGGCGCAGCGTCAGCGCCGTGTGTCCTCCAGCAGACCCTGGCTGGAGGGAGGGAGGGAGGGGGGCTGGAGCAGCTCGATCCCTGCTCGGGGAAGCCAGATGCGAGGCCTGGCACTGACGCCAGCAGCAGAGCTATTTTTACCATCCAATGGATGCAGTGCTGGAGCAGGAGCTGGAACTGGAGCTGCTGCTCCTCTCAGCCGGGCTGGAGGGATCCGGGCGGCTCTCGGGGCCCAGCGTGGAATTCAGGCACTGCTCACACAGCACAAAAGGCTTTGTGCCCACACCATCTCCAAGAGTGAGTTCCTCATCAGAATCCACAGAAAAATCCATTAAATCGCTTAGCACAGAAAAGCCTGAATCTTCCAGTCTGAATGATCAATCCTTCCTGTCACCACCACCTGCACCCCAAGCCCTTCCCAAGGTCAGCTCCCTCCTTTTTGGACAAGTCAACAGCACACACCAGATCCCGTGTGGAAAAAAAAGCAAGATAATAAAAGTTTAACTCCAGTATATTCAAATTATTCCATGCCTGCCACTGGTTTTGACCAGACTTTGAAAGGCTTCTCTCGTTTCTGGAAGCTGAATGCCAGGAATACCTGCTGGAATTATCAGAGCAACACCAGCCTTCCTACTGCTCTCTCCATTTTCTCAGGCTTCCTTCCTGGCTTCCTTCCAGTATTCCCATCTCTTACAGAAGATCCTGTTTTCCTTCATCGTCTGGGTTGTCTCCTCCTCTTCCTTCTCATTGCCACCCACTCGTTTTTTCATCTTTCCCAATATTGTATTTGCTACATCCTCTCTCCCCGTGCCGCCCTGCAAATCACCCTGCAGAGCTGGCTATGAGGTGTGCTGCACATCCTCGTGTCCAGGATAATACCCAGGTCAGGAGTTGTTTTTCCTTGCCCTGACAGAGCACATGGCTTCTCCCTGGAGCATCTCCATGTCTGAGAAACTGCCCAGCCCAGCCCCACAACCACCCCATGGATCCACCCCGCCTAGAATTGGGAAATGGAGTTTGCTGAGAGAAGCAACACAAGCTTTCTTCCTTCCCTTCCTCTATTCTGGACTGAGAAAACACAGCAGAGAGGTCCTGACAGCCTCCTCCACACCTCCACTGCAAGAACCCCAGGATCACCAAGTCCAAGCTTTGACCAAATCTCACTGTGCCCATTAAACTGTATCCAAAGGTACCACAACAATTCCTGCTTTTAGAGCTCTTCCAGGGATGAGAGTATGTTAAAGGTACAAGAGCAAACACAGAGAACAAAAAGTCACATCCTGGTAACTCCTGAAGCCCTCACTGATCCAGGCTTCCAAGGCCAAATTCACCACTGGGATGGAGCAGGATCACAGTGCTGGCTCACCACAGAACCATGGAATGGTTAGGGTTGGAAGGTACCTCAAAATCCCAACCCTCCAACCCCTGCCACCAGACCAGGCTGCTCCAAGACTCATCCAGCCCAGCCTTGAACACTTCCATCTGGAAATTCTCTGTGGAAACTCCTTCTCTACACTCTTGCAGTCACCCCTTGTCTCCCCACAATCCCTCCCTTTGCTGCCCATTCCCCTGGCAGCTTCTCTGGGTGTAGCAGCCAGCTGGGACCGTGGTGTGCCCTGACACCTCCTGCCACCAGCACAGCTGAGCTGTGGGATGGGAAGGGAGCATCCTGCCACGAGGCTCCCGTGCCACGTTCCAGGGGTTGCCAGCAGGGAACGTGGCCAGATGCTGTGCTGATGCTGCACTTGCCACTAATGAAATGTTGTAATGCAGCTCTTCAAGTGACACCACGCTGAGCACTGGAGGATTCACTGCCATGGCCAGGATTCACTCCCAGGGCCAGCAAAGAGCATGGAAATTCTCCTCTCTGCCCTTTTTCCTAACTAACTCTGCTCCTGCCTTTACCTGGGACAAGTTAGAAATGTCAAGATCTCCCAAGTCATGAAAAGTGTTAAGCTTTAATGAAGTCCGAACTATTGGGAAACAATTTATGAGAATCCTTGTGCCTTCCAAAGGTACAGATAATTCAGATTCAGAGCCTGAACTTTACCTTTTCTATCACTTCCACTGAACTTTAATTACACATTTATTTAAAATTCTGGGCATTTATATTTATTTATCAGAATAAGAAAATTAGCGTCATACTGTTGTGTCTTCCTTAACATACAATACAGAAAAATCACTGGATTCTCCTATAGTAAAGCCTGAAGACCAACAAAAGACCAGCTACACACACAATTTTATGATATCCTCATGCAGAAGAGAAAAATCCTACAGTTTCACTAGAAAAGAAACATGGAAAAAGAACCAAGTTATCCCTGCAAAAGTGACAAGGAAGTTCCTCAGCTCCAGCAGAGATCTTGGTGCCCCATCTGCATGGGATCAGCCCCAGGCCATCCAAACCTGTGGCCGACCCCAGGGTGGCAGCTTGCCAACAGAGCCTCAAAAAGCTCTTTTCTTCCCCTGTGTTCTCTTCACCCCCATTTTCCCCCTTTTATATTTAACCCAGATAAGGGAAATGTGAGTGACAAGCAGGATCGCGCTCCCGCCTGTGTGAAACGCCGCTCTGGAAGCAATTTGTCTTCCCGTCTCATTTCACATGGGAAGCCCATCCACCAGCAGGGCCATGCCCCTGCCCAGCCCCTCCCTCCAGAGCCCTGCACACAAGGGGACATTGTCCCCCCTGAATGACAAACAGTTTTGTGACGCCGAGGCTGGAAAGCGCATCAGACAGGTGCAGGGAAGCTTGGAAAATCGGTGCGTCCGCGGCGCCGCGGTTTGGGGACAAGTTAATTCCTAGGGAGAATAACACAGAATGCCAACAATGGGCTGGCAGGAAGTGAGCTGGGGGGGCTCCAGGCTCTGCCCCTCTTTCCCAGTTCTCCCACCACCAGCTCCATCAGGATGGATAGCTTCTCCCAGCAAACCTGGGTTTATGGAGCTGTAGCCATGGCTCAGCTGAAGAACAAGGACACACAGGCACAGCTTTCAAACTCTAAAGCTCATCTCAAAGAAGCAACTTCATTGCCCAAAAGAATAAAGTGTGGAAAGCATTTGTAGGGAAGGTGGGGGGAAAACCCCTTTATCCTTTAAAGGGCAGAGCAGCCACGCACTGCTGGTGCACTCCCAACACAACACTGGCTCTTCTTTGTGGAGCCCAGGGACAGGACAGGGAGCAAAGGCCATGAACTAAACCACAACAAGTTCCACCCCAACACGAGAACAGCTTCTGTCCATGGAGGAGGGCAGAGCCCTGGCACAGCTGCCCAGGGAGGGTGTGGGCTCTCCCAAACACACCTGGATGTGTTCCTGTGTCACCTGCTCCAGGTGTCCCTGCCTTGGGCTGGATGATCTCCAGAAGCCCCTTCCAACCCTAAAGATTTGGTGATTCCTGTCATGACATCTCCCGGACCTCCAACTCTATTTGATCAATTTTTCCTATATAAGGGATTTTTAAGTATAAAAGGCAAAGCCCAGGTTCTGCCAGGACCTACATTCCTGCAGGAACCATTCCCAGCCAGTTACAGACAATGACCCCACCAAGACACCTCAAAAACCAGGAAGGCCAGGTGAGCTCTGCTGCCACCACACCACCAATCTATTCAATTATTTTAAAGGCTTTTAGTCGTATTTTTAAATATGCACCAAGTGGTTCATACAACAGAAAACACAAAGCCGAGACCTTGAAAACCACAGCTGGTATATAATAACTGCACCACCTCTAAAGACCACTTTTAAGTTCTCATCACGCCCAAGGTTTCATCCAAAAGCACCACCACATCCAACGATTCCACCCTCTCCAGTGACCTGCCACACTTGCACATCAGAGCAGGGAACTAATTCAGCTGGAAACAAATATAACCAGACAAAAAAAAAAAAGTGTTTTTTAAAAATAAAATTTTCTGTCTCTAATCCAGTTCTGACAGGCCCACAAGTGGCTGGGCAGGCACAACGGATGGGAAGCATTTAAGCCTGGCTTAAATCTGACTGCAGCAGAAGGAGCTGACATGAAATATCCTTTTTTATAGCTTTACAGAAAACCAAGACTAGTAACAGAAATTACAACATGCAGAAAAGGTCTTAATTCCCCCCACCCCAATAAATGTATTTCTGTATTCAACATTTAAGCAGGAAGCAGATCAAAAACCAGACTCAAATGAGGTGTTTTTCATGAAAGCCATATGGGAACGCCGCTGTTGGATCCCTGCAGCCACCCCCACCAGCCCTGCTGCTGCCCAGGACCACAACTTGGAGCTGCTGCACTGACTCAGGCAGCAGAGCCTGCTCTGGCCACGCTGCCAGGAGGAGGGAGGGAAGGACTGGGAAGGACTGGGAAGGACTGGGAAGGACCACGATCCACCCAGGCTGCTCGTCAGCCCCCGGCACCGCACGCAACGCTCCGGTGGGCAAAACTGACATTCACATCACTGTAAAGCTGCTCTGCCTTGACAAAAAAATAATTTCAAAATGCATCACTACTGCCAGATGTGAAAAATTCTTTCGGTCTGGTTTCCTGGAGGGAGCAGGAAGGGAAAGGGAGGCTGTGAGCACCTCGCCCCACGTGTGTCCCTTCCTGGCAGGGAATGCAGCTCTCCAGGTGTCCCAGACAAGGTGCCCCAAATCCCTGGAGTGAAACAGCATCACATCCACACGGGGAAGAGCCCCTGGCAGGAGCCTGGGATGGGTTCGTGCCGTGCCGGTACAGCCGACGTGCGCCGGCACCGTGCTGAGCTGGCAGCCAGCCCTGCTCATGTGCCTTTCCTGGAGCCTCTTCCAGCTCCTTCTCAGGGGAGCCTGCTGGGACAGCCTTGCAGCCACGAGAGCTCCAAAGCCACCTCCTGACCAGCACTGCCCACAGAGCAGCCCCCAGGCTGGGGATTCAGTGACCACCCCGTACCTGCAGGGTTCTGCTGGGACTCAGAGACCACCAGGGCTCCCACCTCACCTGCAGCTGAGGATGTGACCAAATCCCATCCACACAACGCTCCCTGAAGGATCCCACCATGTCATTCACACCTGCCCCACTGTCCCTCGGCTTCCTGAAGCTAGAGGTGCCCCATTACTCCCCCCCTAAGAACTTTTCCACAGTATAGGATGATATTCCCCAAGCAACTTTTTTTTTTTTTTTTTCAAAATCCATATTTGTATTCCCTGAGCAGTTTTTTGATGACACCTCTGCAACGTCTGGTGACCAGTTTGGATTTCTACACGATTTTCACAGCTATAATGATCTGTCATTTACAGATAACTCCACAGAAAGTTGTCTTTACATGTTGTTTCCTTTGGAGTTGTTGCTTCCTTGTAGCACTCACAGTCTGAGGAACCAAGTGTTTTGGGGAAGTTTCTTAAATAGAATTCTAGAATGGTTTGGGGCAGAAGGGACCTTAAAGCCCCCACCCCTGTCCTATGCAGGGACACCTCCCACTATGCCAGGCTGCTCCAGGTCCCATCCAACCTGGCCTTGGACACTTCCAGGGATCCAGGAGCAGCCAAAACTGCTCTGGGCACCCTGTGCCAGGGGCTCCCCACCCTCACAGAGAACAATTCCTTCCCAATATTCAGCTCCTAAATTTGACCTTTGTTGCTAAGTGAAGATGATGCCCATCAAGCTGAGCTGCTGTGACAGTGACCCGCACTCAGGGTTGGAATATGCACCACAGCAAGGTGAGGAAACAGAGGAGGTAAAAAAAATAATAAAGACAGAAGTCAAAGCTCATTTTCACAAATGTTCCCCATCCCTCCTCTCAGCAGCTGGAATTTATCCCCCCACACCTGCCTGGAGGTTTCATGAAGGACAGACCTGGAACCCACCACCCAGTTTTTAGGTTTTAGAGTCCTTCACCATCCCCTGAGAAGACACAGAAGCTGCCCCTCAGAGTAAAAGCACTTTCCATTAAACCACAAGCACCTAACACTCCCCATCCATAAGAAAATACACAGCAACTTTTTCCTAGCATTATTCCCAAAGACCAGACAGCTCAGGAAGAGCCATCAGCAGAATTCACTCCTCTCCAACAAACAGTGATTTGTGAGCTCTGCTGCCCAGGGCATGTGCAGAGTATCTCTGGGCTAAAACACTGCTTTCATGTGTAAAATTTAACCACATTTACACCTTAAATACCATCCTTAGAAGCATCCAGACCAACCAGCTCCTTAGCACTCCCTCCCCTCCCAGGGAGGTGGGACACCGGAACTGGTCGGGCTGGTTGCTATATAAATCTCAAGCACGCTGAGTTCTACTTTTCATTAAAGATTAAGTCAGGTTCTGCCGAGGCTTAGGAAAAATACTGAAGTCACCAGTCCTAATGATTCCTCAGGCTGACAGTAGGAACTGAGTATTTTTCCTAGCATGAGACTAATGGACATAGAAATTCCCAGCCTGATAACCCCTATGGGACACAATAACAGCATTTTGCACAGGGAACACAACTCCAGCTGATTTCCCAACGATGCTCCAACAGCAAAATGCTCCTGGGGGCAGGAGCTTTGCAAAGTGCCAATGACAGCTCCAAAGGCAGTTCCTCATCCTGCCTGCAGTTTCTGGAGAATTCAACGAGGAAGCTGGATGAGGGTCAGCCTGGGGAGTCATCCAAAGTCTTGGATCAAGCATCCATAAATGCCAGATTTGGAAGGAGCAGGGAAAGAAAGGATGGAGGTCACAGAATAAACGGAATAGTTTGGGTGGCAAGAGATGTTAAAGCTCTTCCAGTCCCATCTGGGATGGACACCTTCCACTAGCCCTGATCAACGTGGTCTTGGAGTTCTGGGGTTTGGAGCTCGGCTCAAGGCACTGCAGCCTCTGTACAGAGGGGATAACTCCCAAAATCCACCTTCCAGAGCTCCTTTCCACTCCTCAACCACATCCTCTCCCACAGGACTCTGCTCTGAGATGGAACAACTTCCTTGCTTTTCAGCTCCCAGGAGGTTTCCCGGTGACATGCAGCTCCTGGTGAGACTGAGACTGAAGATTATTTTGTGCCGAACCAGCTGACATTTGGAAAAGTTTAAATATCAAAATTTCCTCCTCTGTAAAAACTGAAAATAATACATACAGAACACATGACATATCGCTGGCATTTCACAGCTTGACTCAATCTCCAGTTTGCAGGCACACTCTTCAAACCCTCTTTAATTTAAAAAGATGCATCCAGACTCAAAAAATATGGGAAGTGCCCATTGCATCCTCATTGGAGTTGTATTAATACCTTCTGTGCTGAGATCTAAAGTCTGTCCTCCTTGGCAAATAATGTTGAGCTTAAATATGCCTTGAACATCATTTTACATCAATTAAAATATATTAAATATATCATTTGTAGACATCACTAATGCTACTTTTCCTGCCTGTACAAAAAAACAATGGTGTTTAATTCATAAACTCATCTCAGCATCAAATATTGAGGTTCTCTGACCAGATTAGGCATTAAAGACCCTAAAACAACATGGCCTCTGCACTGTCCAGTTATTCACAGATCTTAAATCTCAGAATCATTTATTTTTTAAAAGCCTCATTTAGTATATATTGTATAGTAAATACTGAAAAAAACACCAAAAAATGAAATGAAAACATTTGCCTTTGAAAGGAACATCCCTAATTACAATCACTAGTTTATATAGTCCAAATTTTACTATATTTCATTTATTATTTGTTGCTGTATCACTTTCTTAATATGCATCTGCTGAGGAAGAAACATTCTGCTTCTAATGTTTCTAATTACCAAGATATGTAATTTTCTTAAGATTTTTTTTTAAAGTTAAATATTTAATTTATTTGAAAAGAAATGTTTCTAGAGGTGCCTCAAGTAAAAAATTGTTTAACATGTGTTTTACAGCCTTTCCAAACTCTTTTTATGGTCCTGGAGCCTGGCCACATTTGTGGAAAAATGCAATGTTTCGCCTTCAATTTGTCTGTAATTTCAGTGGGATGTTGCAAAACGCTTCAGGAGAGAACACAGCCAGAGTTTCAGCCAGTTTTTCAATTAATATTTGAAAAAAAAAAATTACTTTTTTAACAGCCACGGAACTCAGCTTCCCTCATGCAGATCTCCTGCCTGAGATCACTTCCCACTGACCATGTTTCTTTCTTTTCTTTCTTTGGCTGATCCCAGGCTGGGGTTCAGGTGGTGGAACTGCAGATCCATGGCACAGGAGAAGCTCATCCCCAGCAGGAGCATCCCAAAGGGATGGGGACAAGGACCAGCAGATGGTGGCACCCAAGGTGCCCCTGATTCCTGCCTGCAAAAACCACTCCTGTTATTTTCTTTTTTTAACACAGCCACGTCAACTCCAAGCAGATCCCACCACTATCCATGAGGAAAAGTGCATCCATTAAAACAACAGCTCTTCCTGTTGAGCTGGGTGCTCTCCCACCACCTAAAAGAACACCAATATTTGGATTAAGGATTGGCAGAGGGCTGGTTTTAAGAGACAGGGTGGGAAAGGGCACAGGGACAGCAGGAGGAACATCAGGAATGATCACATTTAACAGGGATTTGTGATGTGAGGAACTCGAGGCCAGGCTGAGCAGAGGCTGCTCGGGACTGATGCTGTGCAGCACTTCCCCAAGCACTGCTCTGGTATTTTTAGCCTGGTTTCCTGAGGAAATGAGGCCCTGGGCTGCTGAGCCCCCTGCTCCAGGCACAGCCTGGGGGAACAGAGGGGCTCAGCAGCCCAGGGGAGAGCTCATCCCTGCGGGGAGGTGAGAGCCTGGTCACTGCCCAGGGCTGAGAGTGCCCTGCCAAGGCCAGCAGGGGTTTGGGAACAGGGAAGGAGAATCACTGCAAGGGGGACTCCATTTCACACAACCAGCTCTGTGCTTTTGCTGGAACCAAGGTACCCAAATTGCTGTGGGATGAAGTGACAGGAGGTTGGACAGGGTTTAGAGCAACCTGGGCTAGTGGAAGGTGTCCCTGCCCATAGAAATGGAGAATCCTTAAAAGTCTCTCCCGACCAAAACAGTTTCATGATTCTGCAAAGGCTCAACCAGATATATTCCCTATGCTGAGACCATTTCTCCAGCTCCTCACTCTCCCCCATTCAGGAGTTTCCATGTCCCCACACCCTGGGGACACCACTACAGGCTCTGGGTGAAGAGACACCTGCCTTGAGGCCACATCTGCTCAGGTGTGGTGTCACCAGACCTGCAGCAGTGGGTGGCCCTGGGCTCTTGTGCCCCATCACCACCTTCATTCCTGGGGCCACCGAAGCTGCAGATGGTCACGAGTGATTTACTGTCACTTTAAAGCTCACTGCAATCCTAAGTCAGCAGGCCAGGCCTAAAATGTGCTATGTCAGTGGTTTCTGTAGAATAACGGCACATCACTTCCTCAGGGAACTGTAAAAACTGACTCCTCTCTACACAGAGCCCTAAAAGCAAGAAATCACCACACACAGCAAGATCTCAGAGAACTTGTCACTATGGAAGAGTAAATGGGAGAAAGTCAGAAAAATTCAAGGGAAAAAACAGACAAAGAAAGGGATCAGGAGAGTCTCTGAGCCAGAGACCCAAAGGGTCACCTTTGCCAGAGCTCAGATGTGGTATTTGAGACAAAACATTTCGTAATGTGGTTATGCTCTGAAGCATTGAAATGCTATTTAAAAACAATGAAACACTGACTAGGAAGAAAATGTAAGGTGAGACTGAAGGTTTTGGAAATGGAGAGCCTTCTCTGCAGTCCCTGGAGGGTGAGCAGGCAAGGAGGGACAGGAGCATCCAGCACACACAGCCCAGCCAGCTCCTCTCCAACCACTGCTCAGCTATGAGCAGCTGAACACAGCAGCAAAAATTCTCCTGCCATACCTGAAAACAAGTCTTTCTGAAAAGGTTTTCCTACCTCCAGATCCATCATGTGATATCTTCATGAATTAAATACAAAGATGTGCACTCAGCTCCTGTCAGAAAGGAACTGGGACACCCCAGGTGCATGCCAGCCCCTTTTGGGGTAATAACCTCATCCACTGGCTCAGAGGAAAACCCTCATAGTCTTAGAAGGTGCCTAAACTTTGGTTTTCCACCCTGAAAACTGGTCACAAACAGGTATTTTAATGATCAGAGGAATGGTCTCACATTGCCAGTGCTGGCTGGTTGGTCCTGTCACATAAACTCCATCTCAAACTCACTGTCAGTGACATTTTCCATCTTCCCCCTTGGCCTCCCTCTCCCACCATCCCCCTGATTGCCCAACCAAGCCTTTCCCAGGTTTTCAAGCCCTACCATGGATGGTTTATAATCCCAGCTTCTTGCCCAAATTGAGATACAAATGAGACTTCCACTACACCCTGCAGTTCTGCAGCTCACAGAGAACATCAATTAAAACAGTAAGTTTTTAAACACTAAATTAGACACAAAATTAAGTGGACAAAGACATGAAAAACAAACCAACCATCTAACATAGAAAACCCTGGAACACAGTTTGGAACAAAACTACTTAAAAAAAACTTCCAGATCTTTCTGTGGGAAGGAGGAATCACCGTTATCAGCCCAAGGAAGAAATGAGAAACCCGTTGTGCCCAGCCTGGGAGGGGAAGGGGGACAGTATCTGGATGTGACCTCAGCGTGCTCCTGGTTGGGAGCTGATAGAGAACTGGCCTTGGCAAAGGGAAATTCCGTTACCCAGCACAGGGGAAGGGCTGGGGAGCCCAGCTGGGTATCTGTGCTCAAATAAAACCAGTCCTTACCCCAACACAAAATCACTCAATGAAGGGAACACCACTGCCACTATCACCACACCAACACCAAACCAACGGGCAAAGCCCCAACGTCCCAAACAGGGCTGGGCTCTCAGCAACCCCCAAAAATACTTGGAAAGCGAATCCAAAATATAAGGCAGGGCACACATCCTGTTTTTCTGGAGCTATACAGTTTCTCAAGTGCTATAAAAATGATTTGCCACTGAACGAGCCAAATGTATTGGAAAGATAGAAGCAGTGCCTGGGGTGGAAAGGAGGTGTTTTTAGCACGCTCGGGCCAATTAAGATCTCGAAGGTTTCCAAGCACTCCCCTCCTCTTAACCCAACAGAAGGAAACTGAGTTTAGCAACTTATTTAGGGTTTCATTTGCTAATTTGCAAAAACAAGGAGAAATCTTCCCCTGCTCTCCAGCATCTTGTTGGGGAAGCTCCTGCCAACACACGAGCGTCGCTGCCAACAGCTCAACCCGGCGTGACCCAAAGTTCTGCCGGCACACAGGGAGGGAGCAGGGCTGCACAGACAGCCCGGGGGGGGTTATCAGAACCCTGACATCACAGCTGCTGCTAAATCAACCTGGTAAAAAAACACCACCGTGCTCTGAGCCAAGTTTAAAGCAATAAGCCAGGTTTAAACCAGCCCGGGCTCAGGTAACGGAACAGTGACCCCGTGGGTCACGCTCGAAAGAAGAGAGCTGCTCTTGTGCTGCACAGACACAGCCAATGAAGCCTTTGGGAAAGCAAAGTCGTCCTCTTTCCCCTCCACACAACTCAAAATGCTACTTTGAGATGACTGTTCTTGGTTTTACACTGAGAGCAAGGTTAGAGCCAGCCTTGGAAAGTTTTACTCAGCAGCAGCTTTAGAAACCATAAATTATCTTTAGACTAAGTTTACACACTCCCCCCGCAGCGTGACTGCCAGTTCCAGTTCTCAAGACTCCTCTTCAGACACCACAAAAACTCTCCAAAGACCAGCACAACCTTCACCCAGGCACAGCAGGACTCAGAGATAATTCCAAAATCACCCTTGCTAAGACAAGCACCAGACTAAGGCTGAATTCAAGACTAAACTTTAGCACTTTCAATCCCAGGCAGGGCCAAAGCTACAGAACCTGGAGGGGAGCACAAACACCTTGATTTGCATCACCAGGAGATTTATTTCCATTGGTATGCAGAAAAAAAATCAAACAGAAATCAAGCAAAGCTGGCTATTTGTGGGCTGAGCCTTTAAAATTTAAAACTAAGATGACTTTTCAAAAAAATTTCATTTTTAACTGCTTTTGAACCTACCTAAAGCAAAAAAAGGTAATCAGAAGTGTTTTATTAGCTAAGAGGTTTCTTCCCTCTCCTTGGGTCTAGTGCAGGGACTTGGCAGAAACTTCAGTTCCCAAGAATTTTAGATACAAAACTTGGGAAGAGAAGCAGCAGCCCCATTCCCCTGGAATGACCATGTTCACGTTGGGATGTTGGTGGAACACAGAGCCCTAATCCAGGCCTGCAGCTTCACACCCTCACAGTCACAGAGCAGACCAGGATGCTGCTCAAAAAGGAAAGCAACAGGGGAAACACAACCATTTAAAATAATAAAGTCTGAGGATAAAGGAAGAACCCCAATATTTTCATGGACTGGGACACTGCTTTGGACCACCCTCTCTAGCACTTATTGAGAGCAATTTTGTGCCATGGGGGCAGATTTCCCAAACCCAAACCCCAAATATATTACCAGGTGGCATCTGACACCGCAGTGTCCACACGGGGAGCAGGGACGGCCCTTCCCCATCCCATTGCTGTGCTCCAGGCTGGATCAGGAGCCACAGCTGCCTCTGCCCAGCAGCCATGGCAGCTGCTTCTGCTTCCAAAAGCAGGGAACACGAGAGGGAACACGGGCAGGGCTGGCTCCAGCAAGTTTTAGGCAGCGTTCGGGGACAACTCCAGCAGCAAGGCAGATGTTGATTCAGGAGCTGTCACTCATGGGCTAAAGTGAGAACATCTGCCACTCTCTGCTCCAAGAGAGCTATTCACGGCAAGAAAATTCTGCACAGAAACCAAAATTCTCAAATAAGCTCTCCAGGGTTGGGGGGGAATAACACTGACAGAGTCGGGGGGTGGAGGTTTTGGGGATGGCTGGAGAGGTGAGTGGCTTCAGCAGCACAGGTACTTCCAGTGACCTGGTGTTCAACCCTGAGTCGACAGGATAGCCTGGGGTGTATTTATTTAAGCTGAACACAAACCCTCAAACGAAGTCGGGATCAGAAATTAATGTAAGGTAAGGGAAAATCTTCCAGACAGGGATTAGCTGAGAAACCCCTGCTGGGAACTGGAGTGAGTGCCAAATTGTGACAGGAAAGATTAATACTTCCAGAGGCATTACCACTACAAAACATCTGAGGGAAGAATGTTTTCTAGAATGTTTCCTCCTTCAGAGTGAGGGTTGTTACCTGCCACTGCCTGGAAAAACTCCTGCCCAGGTATTTTTAATGCACATTCCAGCACAGGGCAATGGATTTCTCCTATGCCATATATCACTGCTAGGTAAAAATTAATATATCCTAGAGATAAAGTCCAGAATGTTCCAGAAGTTTCTCCAGCTGGTCTCTGCACGCTGATGACACCTTCATTGCTCAACTTCCAAACTCCAACAAATCCCCTTCAGGCAGGAGTTTCAGCAAACACCAAGTAGGATCTGTAAACTTTATTATCGAAGGAAAATGTCTGAGAAAAAGCCCTCAGAACATTCTTTCTGCCCATTGTCAGAAAATTCAAGCCCTTGGCCACATCCCGTGTTCTCATTTTCTTGCACACTCTTTCATATCTGGTTTTGGCACTGCCCCTACAAGGGCTTTGACTGGGGATCTGTCCACACATTCCAGCAATAAATGACACTAACTGGAGTCATTCTTTAAAATATCTGTCAAATATAATTCTTTCAGTGTTTCGATTCACACTGACTTGCCCCCACAGAGCTGGGATGAAGTCATAAATTATATGTTCTGCCACTCAATTTCCCCTGATTGTTTGGTAGAACCTCTCCACTAATACCCAGTGATCACCAGCCACCTCGTGGCTTAAGTGGTTTCCAATCATGAAAGATTTATCCAGTGTGACTTCCAGTCAATCACAGAGACACAGAAATGGCAATCAGGCTCTCTCCTCGAGACCACAGAGGAGCAGACAGACTCCAGAGAGGAGGGAAGGCGGATCAAAGTGCTGACTCCAGACACCCAAAATTCACAGAGAAGCTCCAACAGCTGCATATGAAAAACATCTCTGTAAGAAAGGCAAAACTCCCTGCCCAGAAGAGCCCTGGGTCACAGCACGTGCAGGGAGCCTCCCAAAGAGCCAGCACTTTCAGGGAAGAGCTGTTTCCTGGGAGGATACAGAATTCACAGAATAACTGAGGCTGGAAGAGACCTCCAAGCCCAGTCTGTGACTGATCCCCACCTTGACACCAGCCCAGAGCACTGAGTGCCACGTCCAGTCATTCCTTGGACACCTCCAGGGATGGCACAGCCACAGCATCCCTGGGCACCCTGTGCCAGGGCCTCACCTCCCTCACAGGGAAGGATTCCTTCCCAACATCCCACCTACATCAATCCTCCTCCAGCATAAAACCATTCTCCCTTCTCCTGCCAGGGTTTGCAGTCTCTGTCCCTTGCTCGGCTCCATCACCCAGATCAGAATTTCCTGAAACTCAGCAGCTGCCACTCCAAGAGATGACTGGGATGGCAGGGATAGCTGGCAGCAAATCCCACCTGCAATCAGAGCACACAGCAGGTGACACCAGTGCCAACTGGGCAAGCCAGGACAGTGGCCACACACACAAAACTCTGCTGCCCAGAGCTGCTGAACTGCAGTGGAACCCAGCAGCCTCCCAGAGCCCGTGATCATGGGAGAGCTACGGGGAATTAATTGCTCCAGAACAAAAACTAGAAGACTAAGCACAATTTATTTTGCCACATTCTTAAAATGAAATAAGAAAACATTTAAACACTACAGCTTATTTAGATAATACACACTGGAAGACATCTTTTACCGCTGGCAGCTTGAAAGAAAAGAACATAATTACAATTCCAAGCATGAAATGAGCTCTCTTCCACACATGCCTGAACCAAGCCTGACTGTTTCAGCAGCTGTAGTGAATCAAAGCCGGCAGAATTGAACAGAAAGGCCCAAGAAGCAGCAGCTCTCTGTGCCTTTAACCTGTAATTGAATGGCACCTGGATCCGGCGGGGCTGCTGAGGTTTTAGCAGTTGCAGATGTGCAGCTGATGTGGTGCAGGAGCATTTGATCTCCCTGGAATGTGGGACCCTGAACAATGCATCTGTGTGCTGGCCCACCACACGGCTGGGTGTGGGCCTGGGGGACACATAAAAGCCAACATTATACTGCAAGGGAAAAAGAAAAAAGCCCCAGCGTGAGCTTGACTGCTGTTTAACTAAGAGGAAAACAATAGCAGCTTTGGTGGAAGCGTGTGCCAGAATGACCAGTGGCCACTTCCAGAGACATTCTTTGTTCAAGTGCTTCCACACCCCCTCCTTCACTGGCACCCAAAATCACAAAGGTACCCTTGGTGCCATCTGCACCTCCTGCTCCTCACACAAACTGTTCACACAGCTCCAAAGTGCAGTTCTGGGCATTATGTCCACGGTGAATCAAGTCTGGAGCCTGCCCATTTGGGAAGCACCAGGGTGACACAGTGGCCACTTGTCAGACTGAAAAAGAATTCCACATGTGCTTCCTCCATAGGCTTCAAATGCTCACCTGCACCAGCACAAACCATCCCAGCTGTGACCCCTCCCCTCTCCTGAGCTTCCCTGCCAGCCCTGGGAGAGCCCCCAGGCTCGGGTGCTGTGTCCCCTGGAGGGGCTGAGCTCCAGGAACAGCTGGAACCTCTGGCTTGGCCACCAGCAGCACATGTCCACAGTGACACAGACATCCCTGGAGCCAGGGCAGGGACACCAAACAGAGCTGAACAACAAACAACATGGGAGTTAACCTTGTTAGACTGACAGAGCTCCAGGCTTGAGCCTGGCTTTGAACAGAGCTTTCCACAAGAACTGGATTCTTCTGAGAGGAGGAGTGGGGAGAGCTGCTGCCAGGGATTCTGCAGGGGAAGGAGGAGAAGCCCATCCTGGGAGGTTTATGAAGTTATCTATGAAGTTAGCCTGGCCTCCAGAATCATCCTTTGCAGGTAGAAAACCATGAGCATTGCTCTCAGAGAAGTATTCCTAACATGACCAAGAAAAAGACAGACTACCACTCTCTAGCCAAAAGTAGTGGACATTTCCCCTTCCAGTCTGCACAGGACACAGGCAGCAACACAGGGACAGGCACAGCCTTCTGCTGGCTGCTTACAAGGTAAAAGAGAAGCAATTCAAATAAAGAAGGATAGGTTTAGGTGACTTTTCTATCACCTCAGCTGAATTAAAATGCAATATTGAAACTGCAGTAATCTCCATGTGCAACTTTAGCTACTCCATTAAGCTTCGTATAAAAAGTTTAAAAATAGGAATGGCTACAATAAACTAAAAATCAGCAAATCTGATATAAAACCACCAAAATTACGAACATCTATATAAAATCACACAAGTGTTAGTGCATGTTATATATATACGTGCAAAATTACTTATCCTGCCTGAAATCATCCCTGCTACAGCGATCTTTCCTTCCCCATTTTTCAACCCCAGAAGGATTACCATTTCTTTCCAGACAAGAACTTCTGCCAACATTCTGGAGGGCTCAAGTCCAAACCACACATAGTTCAACAACAGCAGAGTTGAACAAAAAGGAAAACTGGAGCTTTTTTTATTTTAATTATACCTTGTGAAAGTATGGCTGAGCAGGGGGAAAAAGTAGTCCAAGTCATTGATTAATTCCAGAGTAATGAAGGAGGTTCATGGCACACTGCAATATATATTTTACTAAGTTCATTGGATTTATCACCAGCTTTTAATGGCTAAACTGGAGGTGGCTCTCCAGGAAAACTCCCACTTCTTGAATTCTCACACTGGAATGGCTGAGAGTCCCCAAATTAATAATTTTACAGGCAAGGGTTTCATAACTGGGTCAAAGCAGGGGGATGACGGTATAAATTCTTCCTCACCCAGCAGAAAAAAAGCCAGCATCAAGCTCCTTTCCCAGGGATCCCCAAGGTTTTAACAGGGACAAAAATTCCAACTTTGCAAAATTGCAAAATCCAGCCTCTTTCAACACCTTTTAATTGAAGCCGTGCCAGGAGCGTGTCTGGAATTCTGAACCCACTTTCTCCTGAGCTGGAGCACAGCTCTGTGCTGGCAGCATCAGGAACTGGAGGCTTTCAGGAACAAAAACATCTCAATCTGCATCAAGGGGGAAAGCCATGAAGAATCCCAGGAGAAAAAAAAAAAGACTGAAAAAGAGCAATTGGGAACTAGGGCTACTCCAAGGTACCTGATGGATCCTTAATGCTGAACATTCCGATGTTAAAGCCATGAACACTCATGGTTTTAACACAAACTGTCTCACTCCTCTGCCCAGGACACTCTGTCCTCCTTGTTTATATCCGAGAGCTGTTCCAAGGAAATGTATTAAGGACTAGAAAAAAAAAATAGAGTCCAGGACTTTCTTCATTCCTTGGAGCTACTGTAAATTAAATATTAAACAGAAATTATTTCTGTGAGCAAAGGAAGCTCAGCACAGGGAGTTTTTGGGTTTTTTTACCTCATGAAAATATTCACTTTAAAGTGACACCTGACCTTAAAGCCACCACATCCTCCAGGCCAGAGGCATCAGTGGCAAGCACAAGATTCCTAAATAAGCTGTCCCTGCTCATACAATTTGTATGGTAACAGCACAGAAGATCACTATATTAGAGGGTAATTTTAATACTTTAATATAATTATTTAATTCAGCATTAGAAAGGGGTCAGTCTCAGCCTAGGGCAGTGTCCTGGAGGTATCCAAATTACAGAGAAGCACCAGAAGACACCACCAAGATGTGATCAAACCCACAGTTCATCACTTTACTGATGGGAAGCAGCTTTTAGTGTGCAAACCATCAAAGCTGAGCTTTTTTGTTCATATCCTTTAGCTCCAGAGCCCAGGGGAGCTCGGGAATGAGACACTGAGGAATAACTCTGGTTGGGCCAAGAACACATCCCTGGAATTCCATGCTGTTGTTATGCCCAGCTCACTGCTGCAGTTATCCATCCTGAAGATCTAATTAATCCTGTCTCATCCTGGCCTGGGCTCACACAGAACCAGCTCCAAGCCCTGAACCATTTCACAAGGATGGAAAAAAGAGATGAGGCAGCTCTGAAGGCTCCTGTGGGCACAGAGATGCTCATCCACATTCCTGTCCTGGAGTCATGGAATGGTTTGGGAGGGAAGGGATTTCAAAGCTCATCCATTTCCACCCCCTGCCATGGGTAGGGGCATCTTCCACTATCCCAGGCTGCTCCAAACCTGGCCTTGGACATTCCCAGGGATCCAGGGGCAGCCACAGATGCTCTGGGCCTCAGCACCATGACAGAATTCTGTCCAATATCCCATCCATCCCTGCCCTCTGTCAGGGGAAGCCATTCCCTGTGTCCTGTCCCTCCATCCCTTGTCCCCAGTCCCTCTCCAGCTCTCCTGGAGCCCCTTGAGGCTCTGGAAGGGGCTCTGAGCTCTCCCTGGAGCCCTCTCCTCTCCAGGTGAACTCTCCCAGCCCTGGAGCAGCTCCAGGGTCCCCTCTGGACTCCACTCAGGCAGGTCCAAAGCAGCCCCTGGATGAAAACCTCCCCTGGGGTCCCTGCAGACCACAGGAATCAGCCCCAAGGACGGTCCCCAGCTCCAGGAAATCCAAACCACTTCAACTGGAACTGTGGATGACCTTCAAGTAGGGGACACTTAAAAATACATCTGCATGTGCACAGAGAGCTGTGGGTGTTTTAAATGCTTTCCTACCTCAGCAAGCTTGAGGTCAAGGCAATGAGGGAAGTTTCTCTACCTTATATACTCAAGGGTTTGGCTAAATTCATATATTCAGGTTCCCCTTATAGCGCTAAATAACCAAACATTGCAAGGAGAAAGAGAGGAGGATTTAGCAAAGGAAGGAGAATTCAGCTGTGTGACACCTTGCCAAAGGCAAAGCCCAGAGGAGCTGCTACCAGTTGGTTTAGACAGAGATTTCCTTCAGACTGTTGTAAAGCAGCACTAAAAACAAGAGGAAGAAAGGATTCAGGACTGGGCAGCTGCTACATCCAGCTGCAGCCCTGGCTGGTGACAGGAAAAGAATACATGATTATTTTTCTTCATTATTTGTTTTCTTGTTTTTATTTTGCCCAATTATTTACTACCTGTTGCTATTTGATTTTGACTCCATATAACTTCCATGTAGCATTAAGACTGTGTAATTATGTTAATGAAGATAATTTACCAGACAATAACAAGTAGACTCTCTACCAGTCTCTAAGGTTACTCAAAATAATCAAGAGAATTAGAGAATCATGGAATATCCTGAGTGGGAAGGGACCCACAAGGATCATCCAAGGACACCCCTGGTCGCCAGAGCAGAGATCAGAGTTGCCCTTCCACAGGAATTCACAGACAGGACTCAGGAGCAGAGCTGGTTTATTCCTATTATTACTCTAAACCTCTCCTTAAACCTCTCCAATGAACGTCCTTCCACTAACTTATTCCCTGAATATTTATTTCTTACATTATCTTCAACCCAAACATGCATTTCTCTTACAAAAGTTAATTCCAATTAAGAGAACACTGAAAGGCTTCCTGCAAAAAACAACTACAGGATATTGGCAAGACTACAAGAATGAGGTAAAAACTACTGAAGACAACAAAATAATTTTCTTCTGACTGTGCAACATAAAAAGAAAGTATATTTCTCATATGACACCAGCAATAAGTTTAGGACCAGTGGAGAATAACCAGAGCTACTCAACGCTGACCTTTGAATCCCTGTGCTGTTCAACAGCTGAAAAATTATACAAAAGGATAAAAATCAGAGAACTCCTCCCATCATACCCACTCACATCCATCAAGTTGACCAGCTCCTCTCATTTTTCCAATTCCTTCAGGTATTTGTCACCTCCAAGCTGGAGGTGCCAACTGGGAAAGAAACTGGGTGTCAAGACCTCCAGGAAATTCAGAATGAAGGTTAAATCTTAGGCAAGGACACTCACAGGGAATTGCTCTGAAAATCACCTGGCTCTGCCCCATGGAGCCCAGCCTCTCTGAAAGGCACATGACAACTTTTCCCCAAATTCTCTGAAATCTGAAAGCATTCACATTTTCTAAGGGTACACAAGGAATTGATGGCTGTAATTTCACATTAGTGTACACTAAGATGAGTCCAGACACACAAACTCCACCAAAATCCAACCTGCCTGTTCTTTCAGAGCAGACAAAACCCAGCTTCTGCCATTGGGGTAATGCTGGGAGAGCTGGACATCAGAACCCCCAGGTATTCACTCTGGAGTTTACACAACCACCAAAATAAACATCTGGAAAACCCAACTCAGTCACACAGTAAGGAAGAGTGTAAAATCTCCAACAAACCAGGCCTCAGGCAGGAAAACCATGGAATTACAGATTAATAAAGCTTTTCTCCACCCTCTGCCATGGGCAGGGACACCAAGCCCAGGTTTCTCTGGTGTCACCACCTGCAATGAAAACAACACCAGTCCTTGGGAGCTCCTGCTAAACACTGCCACAGCTTTGTGATATCAATTCATCTTGATTTTGCAGTTTAAGGCTAGGAGTGAAATCTCAGCCTGGGTTAACTCAGGGTACCTGCAGTGGTCTGTCCTACAATCAGTGGTTTTGGTGTTCCCATGACTGCCCCACGAGAGCCACCAGCACACCCTCACCACAACCACCACCAGGGCTAGGATTGTTAATTCACTGGAGCAAAAATAAATGAAAAATAGGACTCCATGACTAATTTTACAAAAGCAAACACAGCATCCATTTACAGTGGCGATTTCCCAAAATAACCCATACACATGGCTGCTGTCCCTGCTCCTCTGAGAGAGGCTCATCCAGAAAGGTGAAGTTCCACAAGCACATTCCTGGCTGATAAGGGAGCCCCATGCACCCAGCTCCCCAGAAATAGCTGCTGTGCTCCAAAGTAACCTCTAATATCGATAACAACAGGGGATTGAAATTTCAAATAAATTTAGATGAAAGATTAAGTCGGTTCCAGCACCGTGGAGATGCTTGTCTTCCATAATGAAGGAGCCCATAAAAATAACAAGGGAGAAGATTTACACCCAAGCTCCTCAAAAAAAAAAAAAAAAAAAAAAAAAAAAAAAAAAAAAGAAAAAGAAAAGAGAGGAAAAAAAAAAAGGAATGAATTACTGATTTTTGCAGCTACTTAGTGGTAGGAACAGATGGTTCCAGGCAATAGTATTGACAACCTCCCAAGCTCCCACCCCCAAAGGTGAGCTGCTAAGTCTGTTCCAAATTCAAGAGTTAAAAACGTCGCAGCTGAGACGCAGCTCTTGGGGAAGCCAAGGCTCAGCCAGTCCCACAGCTCCAGAACCCCACACTCCTCACTCACCCAAATTGTGCCTGCCCTAAACACCCCGAGGCAGCTCCTGCAGCCATCTGCCTGCTCTGGGATGAGCCAGGGCTGTGGGAAGGGGAATGAAGCAGCTCCAAGGCAAAGCAGAGCTCTCAGTGTTTGTCCAACAACCCAAAGCCACTTCTGAGGCCAACGCCAGGCGTGTCAGCTTCCCAAAACACCCAGGCACAGGGAGCAGTTCTGGGAATTCCAGCCCCCAGGAGCCTCTGCCATGGTGGGCACAGCCTCTTCACTCCCTTCACATCCACAAGTTCCTGCAAAACACCCAAAACTTCTCCTCTCCCAGCTCCTGCACGTCTCCAGCAACTGGAAACAATCAGCCTTGTCCAGTCACAACCCAAGATCAAAACACTCCTTAAAGCAGAAATTTGCTAAACACAATTCAGCTTTGGATTTCTGGAGAAGTCCAGCAAACCACCATAAAACAGGGAATAACACCCAGCAGCAAAAAAACTGCTGGAACACCTGAGTGAGTCCTCAAGCATCTTGTTAAGCCAGGAAGGAATCAGGCTGAGCCAGCAAAGCTCAGCCCTTGTTTTCCCGTTGTTCCAAAACCAAAGCTCTGCCAAGAATTTAGCCAAGGAAACAGAAACATTGCTAATGCCTGCTTCCCATCTCCACACTCTGCATGGAACTACAGAAAGGTTTGGGTTGGGAGGGACTTTAAAGCTCATCCCATCCCACCCCTGCCATGGGCAGGGACACCTCCCACAGGACCAGGTTGCTCCAGGCTCCATCCAGTCTCACTTTGAACACTTCCAGGGATGGGGCAATCCAACATTTCAGACTTATTTTTCAGAATTATTTCCTGGTTTTGTCAGAAATCCCCTTCCAAGGGCTATCAGTGAGGCAGATCCATCACTTAGAATCATTTCCCACTTTTCCATGCATGCATGATAGAAGCAGGACCAGGCTGCAGCTCCCTGTTTGTGTCAGACACTCAGGTGGCTCAGCCAAATCACCCTCCATACAAGGTTTCCATAAATTCACACCTCTGAGCCACAATTCCCAAATCACTCCCACCTCACAGGGTGTCCAGCAGCTCACCTGCCCCTTGCACAATGATTTTTCCCACCTGCAGCCCCACTAAAGAAGTCACTGATGCATCTCCCCCAGCATTCCCATGGCAGGCATGAATTCCCTAAACACAAAACCACTCCCCTCACTTAAAGAATTCAAGATTTAAACCAGGATCACCATCACCTACACCAAAGGGGAGGGAACAAGAACATCCCAAGCTTTATTCCAGAATTACAGCAAGAGAGAAGGTCCTCCCCGTGAGCTCCAGAGATGGGAACATCTTGCACACCTCCTGCTGCCAAGAGCATCATCTGCACTTAATCACAGCGTGATGGACACCTCTGGAAAACAAGGATTGCAGCCCTGTCATGTGTCACACTGCCAGTGTCACTTCCTCAGGGCGGAGGCCACAGCTTTCAAGAGCTCTGTGGAACACCCATAAATAAATCAAACCCTCGCTCACCACCCCACAACCTGCCCCCCAGCACTTTTACTTTCCCAAGAGGTCACACCCAGGAACACCATTGCACAACAATGGAAGCAGGAACCGGTCAAGAAACCTACAGATCCCTTCCCCAAAAACCCAGCCTCCCTGTGTCACCCTGGCTGGGTGGCTCAGGAGTTTTTTTTCTGGGAAATAACAAGCTGTCATTTACTGGAAATGATGATCCTGTGACCTGTCTGCTTGTTTTAATGAACTCCTTCCTAAATGCAACCGTGATTTTTAAGTGTACATTACACGTTAGTTGATATTAATCTGCAAAATCATAACCCAGAAGTGTGCATTTTTCAGTGTACATTACATTAGCTGATATAAATCTACAAAATCCTAACTCAAAAGTATATTTATTTTAAAAAATGAGGATTTTTCTGGTCACAATATAGCCCCTCAGAGAATAAAATTATTCAAAATCAAGTAGATTCAGAGAAAAAGCCCAACCAACCACTTTGCTTCTTTTCAAGCAGTTATTGACATGGTTTTCTCTAGCTCTAAACCATAGGAAGGAGAAAAAGGGCTGTATTTGGTTGTGGGTTGCTTTCACCAAGAACTCCCGTGTGTGCCACGGTGAATAAATGGACCAAAATTACACCCAAGGAACAAGTCAAGCGAGACATCTTTCAAAGCAGCCCCTGCTCAGCTCAGGTCTGTTCATTAAGGTGCTGCATTGTGCTCCAGCTTGGCTTATTAGCAGTGGAAAGGTCAGGGAAAAGTGAATTAATGGAAGTGCTGCGCTCTCCAACATCTGACATGCAAGAGAGGAGCCTCCCTACCTACACTGCTCCTGAAAGGTACCTTCAAATTGAGGGCATGTAGGTGGCACCTGCCAAAAGTGCCATGTGAATAACGTTGGCAATTTAACAAATTCTAGGAAAATACAGAGAACTGTAAAAGCAGCAATTCAACCACTCAAAGCAAATGCTTGTGCTGAGATTACAGTTGAAAAAGCAGCTTTTTCATGGGGACAGGGGGAAGGATTTAAAGCTCTTTCCTGTAGGTCTCAGCAGGGTTTTGTGTCCAAAAACTCAAGGCTTGTTTGACCCACAAAGAACTCCAGGCTCACAGTTAAGCCACCTCTGCTTAACCTCTGCTGGCAGTGAAAATAGGGGTTTAAAAGTTAAATTTAGACCTTGTCACTTCAGTGCTGTCCAAGAGACCACACAAACATTTACTGCTCCTGAGGGCCCTGCAGACCCACCTGACACACACACAGGGAGGACAGAGCAGGAGCTGGGGTGTTCCCCACCAGCCCCAAACAGCAGAACAAACCCAAACTGGCTCTGGTGAAAGGATCCAAGCAAACCCACACCTGGACAGCCACCCAGCTGCTTGGTGGAGCTTCCAAAAAAATCTGTTTTTCCAGGAGAAAGGGCTCCAGCAGAAGTCAGCAAACCCACAAGCCACAAAGCTCTGCTTCTCTAATGCTGCACTGAATCATGGAATTGTTTGGGTTGGGAGGAAGCTCAAAGCTCATCTCATTCCCCCCCCTGCCATGGGTAGGGCACCTTCCACTATTCCAGGTTGCTCCAAGCTCCAATGTCCAACCTGGCCTTGGACACTTCCAGGGATCCAGGGGCAGCCACAGCTGCTCTGGGCACCTGTGCCAGGGCATCACCACCCTCATAGAGAACAATTCCTTCTTAACATCCCATCCACCCCTGCCCTCTGGCAGTGGGAGCCATTCCCTGTGTCCTGTCCCTCCATCCCTTGTCCCCAGTCCCTCTCCAGCTCTCCTGGAGCCCCTTGAGGCATTAGAAGGTCCCTCCAGTGCCCTCTCTCCCACAGGCTGAACAATCCCAGCTTTCTCAGATTATTAATTCCTCTTGTACATGGCTTCCCCTCATCAGGTCCTGCTTCATATCACACCAGCTACTCAACCCAAAAGCCAACAAACCCTTCTGCAGCCCAGGACCCCATGGAAAGCTCTCCTTCTCCACAATGACCAACACCCTAAAGGATTGATGTGCACTGCACTGCCATAGGGTTATCTTCCAGCCCCTCTAATCTGGAAGGGGTAACAATTGAAACACATGGGAGAAAAAAAGGCAGCAAGCTCAGAAAAACAATTCCTGCAGAGAAATATCCTCCTGGTGGAATACTGAGCTCCATTTCCCCCAGAGCAGTGAGACCTGAGAGCCCAATGTGAACGTTTAAGAGCATTAATAGAAAAACACCGAGCAGTTAAGTGAAGTCACGTTCCACCTAAACAACGCTCCCATTATTGCAGCATCTAACTTTCCGAGGACAATTCAATCCTGGCAGCTTGTATTGTAATTGCTTTTCCACTCCAGGCCTCGGCTTTACAATCGTGCCCTTCTGGGGAGGTCAGGCTGCAGCTCGGAAAGCAATTCTGCTCCTCATTCATCCCTTTAATCCCACACCTGCATATTCATTAGGAGCTCCCTGAAACACCACTGCCAAAGCCACCAGCAAAGCTGCTGCTGGGAGGAAGCCTTGACCCCTCTGCATCCCTGGGAAGGTGTTGGGGACACAGGGATGGCACCAGCTCATGGTGTGGGATGCAGGGGAGCCAGGAGAAGCCCAGAGTGGGGCAGCCACTCCTGCTGCCAACAGCAAAAAGAGCAGTAAACCCCACTGCACACAAAAACTGGGGCTGCCCCACCTCTGGAAGTGTCCAAGTGCAGGCAGGACAGGGTTTGGAACACCCTGGGATAGTGGAAGGTGTGCCCATGGCAGGGGATGGAACAAGATGTGCTTTAAGGTCCTTCCCAACCCAACCCATTCCATGACTCTGTGATGACCTGATTTGCTTCAAACAAACCTTTCCAAATACACCTGAATTTTGGGAAGCTTTTTGTTATTCTGGTTCAAAAAGGACAGCTTGCACTCCAAAAGCCAAACACCGCTTACTCCAAAACTTGGAAGGAAAAACCTTTGTCCCCAGCTATGAAATAACACAGGCAGCAAACAGCAACCAGCCTGATTTATAATTGATGCCAGGGCTGAGCTGGGCTTTTCAGGCCCTGCAGAGCTGCCAGGAAGGAGGGCAGAGCACCAGGAAAAGGGCTCACACCTGATACACTTTAATTACCTAACAGCACCAGGAGAGTCACCAATGCCTGCTCTGCTTTGTCTTACTGTGAAATGCTTCTCCTGCTATTAATATTCACCAGGGGAAGCTGAAATAACATCTTGTCTCCATCTGAATACTTCGAAATTATCACGGCCATGCTAAACACAACGATTTTTCTTTTTTTTTTCCCTTCAAAATCCAGGACAAAAGACACCAAAAGACAGTCTGCAATGGAGCAGGGCTGGACTACACTGAGCAGCTCTCCAGCACCAGCCTTTATGGTGCTGAAAACCTCATCACAAATAATCCCAGAGGTCAGCCAAGGACCCAGGGCCCCAAGGCAGGAGCCACACTCTGTATTATCCACTGGGAGCTTTCCCTAGAGGATTTCTGGCCACGCTGGGGTGACCCTGAGCCCACCCAGCTCAGCTCCCATCACACCAAACCACCAGCACAGCAAAAAAAACCCAGCTAGAACAACCCCCTGTGTCCAGCTCCAGCCACACCATCAGGATTTCCAGGACAGCACCAGCCTCTCCCACCCTCTCGCACACAACAGAGGCAAAAAAATCTCATTTTCCCCCCTAAATTCCACTCTACCACAGCCTGTTATTTCTGCATCTGTTAATGCTCCCAAAAAGTTGAATCCTAACACTGCATCCAACTGTAGTCTCAGCAGATTGGGAGGTTTCTCTGCCCAAAATGAAACGTAGGTGCCATCTGTTTCAATTAGGCTAATCACAAGGAGACGTAACACTGGGAAACTTAGAGACTTTGGGTTTTTTCAAGACATTTGGAAAGCAAAGAGAAAGAAAGAGGACTGTGGTATTATTTAATACTCAGCAGTCAGCAGCACACAAGCTGCACAGTCTGCTGGGCAAACCTGTGCTGGAACTGCCCACGCAGGAAAGTTCACTTTTATTTCACTGAGGTCAGAGAAAAACTTGCTACATTCAAAATTATCTAAAATTAAAAAGACATCTCAGGACTACAGACAACTCCCAAAATATTCTTGGTTACTACCCTTTATATATTCCATAGAACTTGCAATTTTTGCTTTAGAATTTCAGAAAACAAAGAAAAACATTTTAAAAAGTCAAAGCCAAACAATCCAACAGAGACACAAGCACTTGTGAGGGAATAAACCAGAAATTTTGGACAGAAGCAAAGTCAATATTTACCGATTCCATAGTTGAAAGCTGTTCTTCACAGGACATATATTAAAATCCAACAGAGGTGTGTCCCAAAAACGCTGTGTAATCTGAAAAACACAGGGATTTGTTCATTAGAAAATTAAAACAAGTGAATTTTATTCACTACACGCAGGCTGGATTTGAGTACATGAAGGTTACCAAGTACAATCCCTTGCCTAATCCACAAATAAACTTCCTGATAACAACCCTGCACAAACAGAGGAATAAAGGAAAGAGTGGAAGCTCAGCCAAGCATCCACCCTCTTCCATAACTTTCTGATAATAGTTTTTTTTTAAATCACCTGCTTCAAGGTTGCTGTAACCACCTGGGTGGGCTTAGATGTATTTTATTCACAAATGAGGGCGTGTCACCCCCCAAACCCAGAGACAGGCAGGGCCAGAAGGAGCTCCTGTGCCAGGAATTCACCTTCCCAAACAAGCCCTGTGCAATTATCCATGGCACAAGCCCTCTCTTTTCAAGCACACCTTTGCTCTGAATAGCAGTGGATCTATTACAAAGTTGTACCTTAATTTTTTTTTTTTTTTACCAGCTCTTGTACTTTCAAGGATGTTTTTCCAGCTAGAAATTCCCAAAGTGAATTTTCTGAGCTGGGCAGGAACCAGCAGGAGCTCTCAGCACCCAAGGCCAAGGGGAATTACATTCATTAACTGGTACACATGAAAGGGCTGGCAGAGCCCAAGCCCAAAACCTGCACTCCTCACCATTCCCAAGCTGGGGGAGCCCAGTGGAATGAAGGGGCACCCAAAGGTATGGAAATGAGCACCCTGAAGCACTGGGAGCACTGGGCCTTCCCCAGTCCCAGTGATGTTATTCTGGTCTGCTAAAACCAGAATTGTTTTACCATTTCATTTACCGTAACATTTCTGTTTCACCAGAAATGGTGAAAGGGTGAACTGCCAGCTCCACATCCTGCCAAATTCCCAAATATTTCATCCAATCTCTAAGCACTGCAAACCACACTGAGGGACACAGCAACAGACCCCTGCTCCAGTTACAGTGAAAAAAAATCTGAATTTCTTGTGACAATTTTATGCTTTACCACCTTACAAACAAGTCTGATGTAGCTGGATTTGGACAGCTGCTTTCCAATGGGATGGTTCCTTCCAAGAACCATCCAGGAGAGCCTCTGAGGCCAGCTGGGACCGAGACACAGTGGAGGAGATCAGGAACCCTGGGAGAGCCCTGTTTGTTTTGGGAAACTTTCACTCCCCAATGAAAAGCCAAAGGGAAGATGTCCAGATGAGCAATGCAGCTGCATCCAGGGGAGAGCTGCTTCCAGCTGGGCTGAGGGAAGTTTTGGGAGCCTCAGTGAAAAGGAACAGGCCAAAATAAACCCTAAAACCCAGAGGAAGATGTGAAAGCCCAGGGTCCTGACTCAAAGAAAGGAATCCTGCAGCAGGTAAACTTCTCCAGATGAGCAAAATGGAAGTTTTCTGGCATTTTTCTTCGAGAAGAATAAAGGAGATACAGACACATGGCTACCTCGTGGATTTTTCCAAGGCCAAGGAGTCCTGGGGCACCGAGGGATCCCCTGATGGGAGCTGCAGCCCTGTGGTGCAGGATGGCAGCACTGCACAGCACCTTTTCCAGCAGGATTCCCCTGCTCCTTTCATCCTCCTCTCCATAGTAACAGTCACATCACTAATTAGCATTTCAACAGCAATAAGAGATAAACTGGGGGGGAAACAGCTGAACTTCCAACTACATTGTCTGGAAATGCAGCAGTGCTGCTTGCTGACTGTCACAGAATGATGGATGGAATGGTTTGGGATGGAAGGATCCCAAAGTTCATCCCCTCTCATGGGCAGGGACACCTTCCACCAGCCCAGCCTGCTCCAACCTGGCCTTGGACACTCCCAGGGATGGGGCACAGCTTCTATGGGCAACAATTGTGATTGTCTGTGACCAAAATTACCAAAAATCTACAGAAATCAGTCCCAGGACATTGATACACCATTTTCAAGGTCTATTTACAGCTGCTTGCTGGCCCACATACAGCAAATTTATTCATTCCTTGGCTCACATATAAACATACATAAAGTATCCTAACGCTGAAACAGCGATCACACATGAGCCAAGTAATTTTCACAAGGAACATGGCACCATTTTTAAATGAAATTGTTATCAAATCATTCAGGAATGCAGCAAAACTCCAGGGGAGATGCCCAGCACAGCCTCACTGGCTCTACGTGGTCGGGTCACTCACACAACGTTCCTGCTGCACAGAATCCAACATTTCAATTTAAACCAACTTCACTTCCAAAAGCCACATTACAATTAATAAACACATCTATTCATCCCGTTTTTTTGGCTTTAGATGATGAAAATGTGTCACTTCACAAAGTATCATCACTGCCCTTGTCCCTGCTGGGAACCTGCAGGGCTGACCATGGACAAGGCTCCGACCGTGCCGAGCTCGTGGTCACTGCACAGGAATCACCTGAAAGTGCCCCATGGAACAAAAAGGTCCTCCTGTGCCTTGAAATGGTCAAACACCAGGTAAACACCTGCTCAAGGTGGCCAGATTCTGGTTTAAAACAGGTTCAGTCCTCCAAGACTTGGAATACTTTATTTTCTGTTAACACGAAGCAACTTGGAAACTCCAGGCAAGCAGACGGTTCCACCAAAATAAATATATAAATGTTTAAACTTCTGGATTTTCCCACCAAGCCCTGATTTTAACACTGACCACAAGGTCCCTCAGCACCTCCCCAAATTAGTGATTCTTGCTGCACCCACACACAGAACAGGACTTCACATTCACAGCATGCAACTTCTGCCAGCATTCCATCCAAAAAAATGCGAATTACATAACTCAAACCTCCTTAATAGAAGGGTATCTTGTAACTTCACAGAAATTAGTATTTGAAGATGGAAAATGCTTTACAATCCCAAGCTGTGACCAGAAAAATACTGACATTAGCTCTAGATTCTTCACACCAGAGCAGCTGGGATGTGGCAGCAACACCAACTGGTCCCAGCAGCAAGGTTCCTTGAAGGAACAAACCAGTTCTGTGCAGATGCAGAATCCCCTGCAAGGGTCCCCATGAAAAATGAGCTTGAGTGATTTCATACACCCCAATGTTTCTAAATTCGATCAATAATGCAGAAACGTTCTGCTTAAATCCCTATTTCACAGGGGGCAGGAAGGAAGCCACTGCTGCTGCTGTCTCATCCCAGGAAATCCAGAGGAAAATGTCCCACAAATGTGTGCCCACCATTAGTTTCTCTTTGAAGGAAGAAGCTCTACTTGGATCCCAAGTCAGACTTGCATCAATTCAGATTTTATGGTGATCCAGAACTAAGCAGGATATCAGAGATTTAGGTTCTGGTTTAGACCAACTTTTGAATGGAAAAAATCTCTAGGGAGTAAGAGAACCTTTTTCCACAGCACTCATCTGTTTCCCTCAAAATAATTTCAGGAAGAGACAGAATTTCAATAAGGCATTTCTCTGAAGGTTCCAGTGAAAACACACCCAGGGGAGCACCTGAGACCCACGGAGCTCCTGCTCTCAAGATAAGCTCCATTACCTCTGATACAGAATCAAGGGGGAACAGGTACAGCAAATTTAGAAGGAGGGGAAATTTGGGAGTGTTTTCAAATGTACTCCCATAGGCACAGATCGATGGCAGAGCCTGACAGAGCACAGCCAGAGCTTTCACCTGCTGAAATGGGGAAAAAATGCTTAAAATCCCACTGCAATTCCAGAACCTGAGAAAATGGAGATGGGGGAGTGGGGGAAGAACCCACAAGCAGCATCATTACAAACCCCACAGATGTCTTCCATAAATATTCATGGGTCCTTCTGCTGGAGTTTGGGGAAGAAAATGTGCCACCTATACAGAAATTCCTGTCTCTGGAGCTTTGCCTATCCCATCCCAGTGAGAGCCAGGACAGCCGTGCCCAGCACAGCAGGAAAGCTTCCCTGACCCCTCAAGGGATGGACAGAGAATGCTGATCATCACATTTGTGACAATTTCCCTCTGGAGCCTGGAAAAGGCACCCTCAGACCACTCCATGCAGCTCAGGACTCTCTAGAAAGAGGAGGAAAAGAAGAAGGTGCTGCTCTGTAGATCTAAAGGGGGATGAAGAGTTGTGTTCAAGAAATCCACATAAATTTGAGATAAATACTCCCTGCAGCTTATCAGGGGCTGCCAGCACAGCCATCTGCAGACACACACAGAGTAAAACATCACATTCCCACCCATTCTAGAGAGATTCCCAGCACTGGGGTGAGCTCCAGGACCTGCCTTTCACTACAGGTTACAAATTCCTGCAGCAATCACAAAGCAACTATGCTCAAACAGCAGCAAGTGAAAAGTCAAAGCACACAGAGAATTCCACTAGTCCTAAAAAAACCCCACCTTTCAGCGTGTTTGATTGTGACAAAATTGTAGCATCAAGTAAAATTTAATTAGATGGCTTTTGGAATGAAAGTAGGTGATAAATTCTTGAAGTTCCTTTATTTTGCCCTGCAGATAAGATGTATGCTGAGATCCACAGTTTTTAAAGCTTGTGTTGTCTGTGTTGCTTGATAAAAAATATAAAATAAGCTGATACTGCCCCCAAAAACACAAACACTTGTGTGGGCTGAGGAGCCCAAGGTTTAATTTGTCCCACTGCAATAAGCACAAAGGGCAGGAAAGATGTGATTCCCGGGAAAACAAATTGTGCTTTAAGTGTTTTAATTGAAAATCTGACATGGACAACGCAGTCCCTAGGAAGAGGGGGTTGAGAGAAGCCTACATTCAGGAATGAACAAGCTGTTTGGAGATCTCCACTGAATTAGGGGAGGTGAGAATCTGTGATGACACATCACAGAATCACGGAATGGTTTGGGTTGGGAGGAACCTCAAATTTCATCTTGTTCCTGCCCTACCTCAGGCACAGACACCTCCCACTGTCCCAGGCTGCTCCAAGCCCCATCCAACCTGGCTTTGGACACTTCCAGGAATGGGGATTAAGCTCCAAGATGTTGAACTTCACTGCCCCAGTGAATGCAAGAAGGGTGGATGCTCTCTGGAATTAAAGCTATAATTTTAAATGAGCTCACAGCTGCTGTCATAATTCAGGCTCCTCCTCCTTTCCATTCTTCCTAAATACAAGTAAGGTGGGACAAATGCATCCCTGCCCCCTCCAGACTGAATCCCTCCCTGTGACTTCACCACAAAATCCCACTCAATTCCCTCAGTACCTCCTCCTAAGGGAAGCAGGAGGGTGAATGATGCCACTAGGCCACAATGAGTTCCACTTTATTTAAAAATGAAACTGCATTTCTTACTCCATGCTCAGCTTTCACACATCGAAAAAACACCATTTTCCAAAAGAAAGGAGTGACAGACAGACACATTTGTCACCTTTGCAGTCCCAGACATTTGGATCTGTGTAATTCCGTGGCAAATTGGATACAGGTTACTATTAATACCTGAACTATTTTCCTTTCCTTTCCCAGTGCTGATTGGTGAGAAGGATGCAAGCATCCCATTTTAAAGCACACTCATTAGCCAAGGAGGAGTCAAGGAAGTCACTGTTCAGCCTTCAAGAACAGGCAAAAATACAGCAAACATCCATGGAGTGGCTTCTGGTTGGATTCTGAGCAGGCTCAATATCACCTCCCTAGCCAAGAAAACTCTGTTGTGACAGGAATGTTACCACCAGACACTTCAAATACAGGTTTTTTAAATGCAGGTGGCAGCCCCACACCCAGGTATGTAGGATCAGACACTGTTACCTGGCTGGACAATCCAGGAGGTCCCCAGAAAGCAACATTAAAAATGTAATTGTAGAATGTGCTCAAGTCTACAATTCCTGAGTTACAAGTGCCTTACAACCACCTCAAATTACACAGCAAAGAAAGAGCTGAAAGGAAGCACCTCCTTGATTTCCACACACCATCCCTCCCCTATTGTCTGGGGCCTGGCAAGTTAAGGTCAGAATAAAAAGATTCCTTAAAAATCCCACATACATTGAAAGCACCTACAGCTTCCACTGATCTTTTTTTCCTTTCTATTCTAAGCCCCGAACAGGTTTAAGTAGCAGTTGTCATCATTAAAGAAGCTGCTCCCCTCCCACTTTCCATTCTCCAGAGAAAGGAGCATCCTGGCAGCACCAGGCACAGGTAAGGAAGGAGCAGCTCCCATCTCACCCAGGGTACAGAAATGCAGTCTGGAAAAGGGTGTGAGGAGGGCACAGGCCACCTCAGCCATACAGATCAGAGAGCATTGCTGAATAACGAAATAAGGAAATACAGTAATAATAACAGTGCTAAAATAAGGAAGTCAAATTGCCCCTTGAGGTGCCCCAACCACTCAGAGGGGCTTGAGGGCTGTGAGTTCTGCCCCTGCTCAGCTGCTGACACCCAGCTTCTCTCTTGGGTCACTCCAGAGCTTGTCCATAAATGAGTGAACCTGCCAGGCCAGCAGAAAACTCCTGATGTTCCTCTGCCCAGGGCTCTGTGCTGGAAGGGGCTGGAGGGTGGGGGAGCCTCGCCCCCCGCAGCATCACAACCCCACACCCCAGGAACAGCCACAACCACCCGGGGAAAGGGCTCAGCCCTCCCTTCCAGCACAGAGCCATCCAAACAAACAGCACAGAAGGTGGCAAGGAAAACGCTCAGAGGACAAAAGGACGGAGTCAGGATTAAACCCAGTCCCTTGATCCCTGGCCAAATGGCCGACCCATAAGCCCACGCAACTTCCAGAGCCAATTTAAAATCCTGAGTGTGGTATACTTTAGGTTATAAAATCATATTTAGACACACATTTTGAAGTGTTCTTTGCTCTGCTGGTGGCTAAAAACAATTCCTTTGTCATCAAATCTTGCTTCAGCAAGCTGACGTGACGTTTTTAACTCAGGAAATAAGATAATTATGGTTCAAGGTAAACAACTACAACTGTGCATCATAAACAGTTTCTAATTTTAAGCCTGAGTCCCTCTAATGCCATCCATATTTTAAAGACAGTTTCCTTACAAATGGTTTAGGCTGTCTGAGCAGCTTGTGTCTGAGCCTGTGCTAATGAGCAGCAGCAGAAGCAGCACATCCAGGGAAAACAGAGCCTGGTGGAGCAGGTGAGCTCCTGTGTCAACATCATGGGATGCTTTGGGTTGGAAGGAACTCAAAGCCCATCCAGTCCCCCCCCCTGCCATGGGCAGGGACACCTTCCACTATCCCAGGCTGTTCCAAACCCTGTCCAACCCGGCCTAGAACATTTCCAGGGATCCAGGGACAGCCACAGCTGCTCTGGGCACCCTCACAGACAGAAATTTACTCCTAATATCTAATCTAAATTTTTCTCTCTTTCAGTTTGAAGCCAGTCCTCCTTGTTCTGCCACTCCAGGCCCTTGTCCAAACTCCCTTTCCAGCTCTCTTGGAGCCCCTTTATGACTGCAAGGGGTTCTAAGGTCTGCCCAGAACCTTCTCTTCTCCAGGCTGAGCAAGCCCAGCTCTCCCAGCCTGTCAAGGTAAGCCAAACATCAAAGGAGGAAAATACACTGTGAATGTTAAATAGCTGGAGAGGCAAAAGCCAAGGAGGAAACAAAGCGTTGAGAGCAGAGCTCCACGCGCTTACGCAACGCTCACAGCGAGTCAGCCTGGATCCCAGACCTCAAACACCCCACTGGCACCAACAGCAGCAATGCAAGTTCTGACTCGTGGAGAAAATCAGCTACTGAGCTCTTCAACAGCAGGCAGGAAACGCAGCTCCAGCCCCTGAGCTGTGTGTAAAGCAGCCCTAAAATATTCCCAAATATTGCTGCTGCCCTAAAATATTCCCAAAGTTACCTGGGAATAAAGGCTGGCAGGAAGAGCAGCATCCCAGAAAGGCTGGACACAGGGTGTGAGCATGGTGGAACTCCAGGGAGGTGTGGAGGGCAGGAGCTGTGTCTGCTTTGGGGGTGAATCACTGCACTCAGAGTTGCAGTAACTGCAGGAGTGCTCTGAGGTGTTAGCCTGGCAGGCTCTCATTCCTCCTCATCCCAAAAAAACGTGCTGAATTACAAGCAAACGAGCCCAGCTCCATGGGGGAAGGTGGCAGAGCAACCCAGAGCTGTGCTGCAAGAGCCAGGAGTGGTCAGAAATGTCCCAAAAACCAGTGGTGGGAACGCTCCTGCAGGAGCCTGAACAGCACAGAGAAATCACGTGGCGGAGCCAGTGCAGCCTTGGGAGAGTTTGCTCCTCCAAAACTTTTCCTCACTAAACAATTCCAAAGCACCCCACCCCACTGCTGGCTATTGTTGTCAGAGAGGGAATTCCAAGCAGAACAATGATTTCCACGACATTTTTCCGTTGGAAGAAGAAAGCTGGTAACGCTGCACAGCAAAAAATAAAATTTCCACAGTAGTTCATCCAGTACCACAAGTCTCCTTCCTAAAGGGAACAGATTAACGTGCCTGGAGTCTGCTGTGCAGCATGGATGTATTTTTAGCTCCAAGGATCCGAAGGCAGCGATGTGGTGGAAGCCTCCCAGGCTGGAGTTGGCCATGGGAGGTTCATCTCCCTGCACCCTGGAGAGGGCAGCTCATTAAGAGGCTGCTCAGAGCAGAAGGAAACAATTCACCCATTCCCTGAAGAAATCCCTCTTCCCACGACTGCACACAAGGCAGCTCCTCTAATCTCCTCCACCCCACCCCCAGCTCATCCTGATTTGAACCATTTTTGGGGAACAGCAAAGCATTAAAAGTGCTCTTTCCTCTCAGATCTCTGGCACAATTAACAGAGATAAACTCGAAGCTGTGCTCATTGCACAACATGGGGTGATGAGTGGCTCAAAGTCAACTCAAAGTGTCCACGAGACTTCAAGGAGCAGAACAATAGTTTGGCTTTATAATGTTTTATCTGTAATTAACACTTTTCTATGAGTGCTGGTAAAGCACCATTAGCTGCTGTCTGAACCCAAGTGAGTGAACCTGAAAATATCAAGGAGTGGTTTGGGTGGGAAGGGACCTTAAAGCCCATCCAGCCCCACCCCTGCCATGGGCAGAGACACCTTCCACTGTCCCAGGCTGCTCCAGCCTGGCCTTGGACACTTCCAAGGATCCAGGGGCAGCCACAGCTGCTCTGGGCACCCTGTGCCAGGGCCTGCCCACCCTCCCAGGGAAGGATTTCTCCCTGATACCCCATCTAACCCTTCCCTCTGGCAGCATGGAGCCATTCCCCCTTGTCCTGGCACTCCAATTCCTGACAGAGTATCCTCAAAGTAAAGCTTCCAAGGCAGCCAAACCCCTCAAAGGCCACCAAAGTCTCTCTGCTCCCCTGGCTACCATGAGCCAATGTTTAACCCAATTATCAGGTGCAGGAGTCCATTCCCAGGCCACAAAAGGTGACTTAGTCACATTACCTTCTACCTACTACAATGCCATTCATCACCAACCCTTCAGGGAGGGACACACCTTTGGGAAAAACACCTGGCAGGTGTGCAGGGATCACTGCCTCAGATCCGGGAGCCCAAAAAATGGAATAAAAGGCAAGCAACACAATGAATTAGAGAGCAATCAAGAATTAGAGAGTTTACTGTTTCATAAATTGCCAGGCATTCTGACTGTCCCATCCAGGAGCTCAGAGATGGCACTGCCTGGATGCAGATGGCCTCACCTGCCCACCTGCAGAGGTGCATTTGGGAATCCCAAAAGTGCCACTGGGGAACACAAATGCTCAATTTTGAGTGCTCATGGGACAACAGGCAGAAAAGGAGAGGAAGAATAAAAATAAAGGAAAAATGCAAAAAGTCTACACAAGGCCCAAAAGTCATGAGTAGAGCTGAGCCATTTTTCAGACTTTCATTAAAATCAGATTGGCTTTAGACTCTGAATCACATTCACCCCTCATGAGCAGCAAAAGAGCACCAACATCACCTGGTGAAAGACACAGAAATGCAGAGGGGATCAAAGTCAACCTCTACAACCAAGGCTCCTCCACTGAACTGAGCTTACACACCTCAAAAACCAGCTCGTTTGTAACACTCACAGCATCCACCAAAGGCAGAGCTACTAAAATCTGGTGTGTAGGTCTAGGAAAATAAAGCTTTGCTTCAGCCCTGCCTCCCCTCCTGAGCCCTTCCTCCTCCAAACGCCTGAAATAGGATGTTACACTACTTGTTTATACGCCATTACAGAAAAACATGCTGGGTTTCTTCATCCTGCATTACAGAACAAAATGTTACCCAATTCCTCCTGTAAAGTACCAAGAAATAACTGTGAGACCATATGCATGGGGAAGCATCCACGTGCTGGAGTAATCCAGCCTTACGTAACCAGCCATGAGTGTCTGACCACAACCAGCAGCAAAGCAAGGGCCACAACAACTTCCCCTTAAAACCCACCCAAAAATTCATCTGGAGGGGTCTGATTCAGGACACAAATGAAATGCATCTCTCTAAGTTGCAATTTGAGGTTTCTGCCATCAAAGTACCAAAGCAAAGAATCCTGGGTGGTTGATTTTCTCTCCTTGAGCTCATCCCCATTAACCAAAAATGAATCATTAGTTAATTGGTGAGTTCAGTTTGAACCCATGCCACCAGGATTCTTATCTCAGTAGTTAGAAGGCAGCTCCTTCCAAGGATCCAGCAAAGGCAGAGATCAGCATCCTAAAACGTCAGGAATCTGAGCACTGATAATCCTGGAGATCACAGAGTAGTTTAGTTTGGAAAAGCCTCTGAGATCATCAAGCCCACTAAACCAAGTGCCACATCCACACATTTTTTAACACCTCCAGAGCCAGAGGGTTCCCCAGACTCTTCTTCTCCAGGCTGAGCTCCCTGAGCCCCTCCTGGTGCTCCAGACCCTGGCCCACATCCCTTCCCTGGACACACGGTCAGAACAGCAGACACAAGACAGACATGGACAAGGCAGCCAAAAAACAAGAGGTGCAAAACAAAACCAAAATCCACAGGTAATAAACTTGAAAAAAACCTATCTCTGCCCCCTTTCTACCTGCTGGCAGCCAAAAGGAAACACAAAAGCACAGACACATTATTATGAAAAGCAAGTCAACTTCTTGCACAGGGATAAGGATAACAAATGTTTCACTGCTCTGTTTCAAGTGTTTCAGATCTTAAACTGAACCCAGAAAAGAACATTACCAGTTAAGCTATTACAGCAAATGAAATGAAAATTGAAAATCAAGTCTAATCGACATTAAATTTAAATAAATATATCTCAATTCCAGGATCATAATACATAGTTCTCATGACAAAAAACTTCTGGAGAAGGGAAAAACACCCTTGCTAACTCTGAATATTAAGCTACCGTAGCACAGGCATCTCACAGTTTATCTAAATAAAGTGTCTCCTGCAAAGAGCCCTGGTTGCTCCAGTGCAGGCTGCAGTGTGATTAACAGAGGTCCATTAGAGAGGCAATCCATAACCTGGCTCCTGTGAGGAGTCCCTGCCACATCCGTCTGCGTTTCCATGGCAACCAGGCAGGAAAATATAAAGCAAATTACAGTTAAATGAAAATTATTCTCCATGACAATATATGTTAATGCGGGAACATTTGCAAGGCCATTCCAGATAAAATGTTTACATTCACACATGTGTCTACAAAAATAAATAAAAGGCAGCTGGAGCAGCTAATGGATCACCCAAAGAGAAGGATCTGAGTATTTTTTTGCTTCTCTTAAGTTTTAGTCTATTCATCAGAATAAAATTCTTCAAGCTGAAGAACACCCAAAGTATTTGCCCATTTTCAAACAGAAACATTCTTTAAGGAACAGGTTTTCAGAGGATCTAAAACGCACATTTCTGAATGTTGTGAACCTTCAATTTTCCTGGCTGCAAACAAAGACCACATTTTTGCCTCCCCATCCCAGCAGAAAAAGGTTTAAAGGAGAGGTTAAGTTTATATTTAGAGAGACCTGACTGAAACTGGAATAGTGACTTATTTTAATCAGCTATAACTTATTGAGAACTGGAAGGTGCTTTATATCTCAGAATTTGGGGTGGTGACTCCACAGCTGGGAGAATCTTATACCCCACCAGGGTTTAAAGACAGCACAGGCCACTGAAATACTTCCAGAAAAGCCCACAATTAAGGCTGTAAAAGCTGATCATACTCCCCCACCATCACCACTTTGCCTGAATAATCCTTTTTTAGGGAATGCATCTCAGTTTAGGGAATCTATCTTCTGGAGCATGAGGGAAGTTAATTGGAATGAGGCTCGTCAAGATGCAGCCACTTGGTTATTTTTTCAACTCCCTTGGCTCGTACCCCAAAGAAAAGCCCAGAGAAAGGAAGGAGGTTATAAACTGATTCTCAGTCTGTGCCACTGAAATGCCACGTTTCCAGCAGGGTCTAAAATACTGCCCTGGAAAACAGCCCCCCCTCGGCCACCCTGCCAAGTTCCTTTCCCATGGAAATGCTCTGCCTGTTCCACAAGTAACACAGGTGCAGGTTTCTTAGGAAGGCCCAGAAAGAGCACAAGGCACTTTTTGAAGGCGTTTGGGAGAGCTGGGAGCACAGAGCAGGGCATTCAGTGTGCTGGCACATCTGAGCTCGCTCCGTGCACGCTCCCGTTGACCTCTGCATCTGCCTCCGCCTACGGAACAATGCTCGGATCATGGGCATCGTAACTTTTTATGACAGTGGGAAAACTGCAATCTTCTCCACGAGTTCACTCCACCCTGCACATAAAACTGCTCATAGGTTCAACCATAAAGCAAACTCCCTGCTTTGAAGTTCCACCCGGAGCCCCGCGCACGTTGTAAAGCCGAGCTGGGAGAACGCAGAGCATTAAGGTTTTACATAACCACCCTCGTGGAAAGCATCGCTCCCCAGTCAGCCAGAGCCACTGTTGACAAAAGCAAGTCAGGTCAGAGAGTATCTGGGTAACAGAACTCCTCACAGGTGAGCTCAGGTTACCCACAAACACCAAAGTCACGCACCACCCAATATATTCCATGCTCCACTTTCCCCAGGGATCAGCTTCCCCATCATCATTTCAGCTCAGTGCTGCTCCATGGCCCCTCTCCACCTTTCCCTCCATAGGATATGCAGGCAGAGGGGTGGAAGGGAGCTCTGGAGATCATCCAGTCCCATCCTCTGCTAAGGAACAGTCACCTGGAGCAGGTGACACAGGAACACATCCAGAGGGGGAGACCCCACACTCTCCCTGGGCAGCTCTGCCACCCTCCATGTCAAGTTCTTCCTCATGTTGAGGTGGAACTTCTTGTGCTTTAGTTTATCCATACAATGCACAGAATGCAACTATAAACAGTCTAAAAAAAACAAAACCTAACCCCTGCCAATGGAACCCCAGCAGCAGTTGCTAGGATCCTCTGCAAACCTCACTAATTGCTGGGATTGGGTTTCCAGGGAAGCTCCTTGCTGCAGCAGTGGAGGGGCTGAATGCTGTTTTCACAAAAGAACTTGTAAAACCCCAGGCTGCATGTCTGCAACAGCCAGGATTTATATTCCAGGCACAAATCAGATTATGCTGCACACACCGTGCTCCCAGGGCTCAGAGCAGGTGGATCCCACCAGGATGAGCAGCCTTCCTGGATGCCCAGGCTCCAGGACCAGCTTCCCTGCTCTCCCTGATGGGCTCCACACCCCTTTGAGGGGACCTGACTGACTGTGTCAGATGCCTCCCGGTTAGAAAAGTAATTTTGTCTATCAATGTAAGCAAATGCATGCTAACATGGAGTGAGATTTCAAGGAAAACCAGGCAGCCTGCAGCTTTCCTGCAGGGAGAAGGGCAGAGATTCAGGGACACCAGGCTGCTGGGGAGCACTACCACTACTAATAATCTCATGGTAGAGAGAAAACACGAGATAAATCCACAAAAGAGAGAATCCAAGAGCAGATCCAAGCAAGGTCAGCAAGGGAGATGCAGGAGAGGGAAGAAGCTGCTCCCTGTAAGCACACAGCACCCCAAACATCCCTGCAACATTCCCCATACCCCAGGAGCCTTCACCTCAACACACCCACAGCTTCACTCCCCTCCCACCCTGCAAAAACAAGGTCCAGCTCTCCAGAGGGAGAGGAAGATGCAGGAACAACTCAGAGAGAAGGAGAAAGGCAGGAACAGACGGGAGGGGACCTCGAAAGGCAGACAGGCTAAAATTAGAGACAAGAATCTTGGATAAGGAGGACCAAGGCAAGAGCAGAACCTCCATCAGATGAGGCTCTTGAGAGAGGGGAGGAATGGAGAGGAGGGAGAAGAAACATCCTGGTGGGTGAAGCAAACAGAACACACTGCAGGAAGAAATTAAATCCAGCATTTTAAGACTACAGCCTCCAGCTCCCTAACCAAGGAGCTCTACTCAGCACACCAGGAAAGAGCCATGAAGTTGACTTCTTGTCTGATCCCTTCCCCCCTGGACTAACTCAGAGGAATTCATCTCTCACCTCAGAACCAGTTTAACACCCCAGTGCCAGTGCTGATCACAGGGGAAGGGAACTAAATTCACCACGGAGCAGCTGAGCAACACAGGGCACCTCTGATCTCCTGGGAGAGTCAGAAACCTTCCAGGCTGCTGGGAAAATGAGGAACAGAGAGCCCAGAGCCATCACACAGGACCCTAACACGTGCCAGGACAGGCCATGGGTGAGGAGGGAAACCAGAACAAGACACCAGCCAGCCTAATTCCCAAACCCAGCATATTCCCCCATACGTGGGGACAAGAAACCACGCGAATAAAAAAGGTCAACACTCAAGGAGAACAGGTTTTCATCTTCAAACACACACACACACACTGGACCCTTGGGCTGCTGGGAAAGGTGAAGTTTCACACCCTAAACCCCCAAACTTGCTTGCTGCAGCCCAGCTTGGATAAATGGATCTGCCTGTGCAGAGCTGCAAGATGAAACCACGGAGACAGCTCGGGGTGGGCAGCAGCCAAGCGCCGTAACCGGAGCAGCCGGTGGTATTCCAACCCCCCAGCACAGCCAGGAGCAGGATGTTTGTGTCCCCCCCACACACACACACCCCTTCCCTGCATTACCTACATCTCTTCCCAGCATTGCCACGGCTAATCTCATCCATGCAAAGATATATGGATGTATTATTTATAGACAGGCTTACATCTCCAGCACAGCCGAGGCCTGACGCAACCGCGGAGCGCCGGTCGGTGTTGTTACCACAAGGCTGACATTTCACAATCTGCCACAGCCATCCCTCCCTGCAGAACGTGGAAAACACCAGCCCCGGAGTGTAAAGTCTATCCCAAAGTGCTTTCCATGGGATACAGTCACTGCCACAGTCAGCAGGATCTCAGCCCTGCCACCTCCTCCTCCCCTGCTGCAGCTATCAGGAGACCATTCCCAAAGGGGAACTTCTTGGAACTTTATCTTGGCTCCTCCTGGACCTAACCAGGCTGCAGAAACCCAGGCACTTACCAGTCATTGGGAGCTCCTGGTACAACTTGTTTACACAGCCCAGGTCACAGGATCGGCTGGAAGGTGTAAGCAGGATATAGTTTTTATGGCTCTGAACTCCTGCCCAGATAAGCCGATAAGGCCCCGGCTGGGGGCGGGGAGCACTTTCATGTGTGCGTGATTTGAAAGGAAGAGGCACCATGAACTGCAGCTAACCAGTTGGTGCTTAATAATGAAGCTTCCATTCACCTCTAAAGCTATTTAGTGCCTTTTTTTTTTTTTTTTGGAGTTCCTAATTACACATCCTTTCATTTCACATCCCGATATTGAGGGCAGCACCGTATTTCCAAGCTCAGCCTCTGGCTGCTGAGCCTTCAGGGACACGCTGCCTCTGGATTGTGGTGAATTTTTTAGAGAGTAATATTCCCTTCTTGACTCTCTGATTCTTCCCCATGCCTGTGACACAGTTTTAGCAGCTTTATGCTGCTCTAAAGGTAAATTATTCGAGACCCTTTCTATCCTGCAAAGCTGTCAAGTCTCTCAAAAATAATGAGAGCCAGCTCCTTCCAGCCTGTGCTTCCCCAAGCCTGGAACTACCCCACCGTGACACCCTGCCAACACCCACATCCTCAGTGAGGACCCAGAGCCCATCACCCAAACAAGAACCACCTCAATATTCCTCTCACAGCAAATCCAACACAGCACAAGAGGACAGAGATGCCTCCTCCCTGGAAAAACATCCATTCCCTCATACACAGCTGAGACAAAGCCATTTTTACTCACACTACAAAGTTTTCTACCCTTTCCATTCTCCAAGTCCGGAAATTTCATTACATGGCATTTCAGCCACATATGAAACCAGCACCAGCACAGACACACTTGCACCTACCAGCAAAATAAATATTTCAGTGTTTCCACAAGATATCCAGTGTTGTAACCTTTGGTTTCCGAATCCAAACGCAACATAGAATCAATACCCTGCTCCTGCCACTGCAGTAATTCACAGCAGAAGGTTTATTTTAAAAACACTCATTGGATAAGTTTGGTTTTCTTTGAGACAGAGGAAGAAAGGCTGCCTCCAGATTTGGAGAGGATAAATAATTCAATGCCTGAATGCCAAGGGCAGCGTGCACACATCCATATGGCAGGGACAATGCAGACAGTAATATATGCTGCACATCACCACCCTGACAGTGCCTTCAACCCTGACCTAGAAAAAAAACACATCACTTTCTTCTGACTCCAGCAGCCAATTCCCTCCCTGGCACTACCACCCGTGGGGTTACGGTGAGGAAATGCCTCCCAATCCCTCAGCCTTCCCAGGCTGCAGTTCCAGCCCCTGCTCACAGCAGCTACACAGCAAGGAGCTGCACACCTTACCCTGGCAGTGAACTCCAGCAAAAACCCGAGGAGATGGAGGCTTCAGACGTGCTCCTTGGGAGCTCACGCTGTCCCAGCCAGCACTGAGAGGGGCAGGAAAAGCCAGGATGGTTTCTCAGACACGGGGCCCCAAGGGAGGAGGAGCAGAGGGAGAGGGGAGGCTGCTCCTGCAAGAGCCAGCACCCACCCGAGCCCTGCATGGGGCTGCTGAGCCATGGGGCTCCTGTGCTATCCCTGGGGGACAGGGGACCAGGTGGGTCATGTTGGACAGACACATGGCCACAGAGATCCCACTGGATGTACACACAACCACCACAACCGTGTGGGATGGACACAGAACCAAACTGATCATGTTGGACGGACACAGGACAGCAAAGGGTCCCACTGGATGGGCACAAGACCATGTAGGATGGACACGAGATCATTTAAATCATGTTGGACCATGACAATCCCATTGGATGGACACAGAAGACCATCTCTTGCCCTACAAAAGAGGAAGAGGCTGCTCACCAGAGAAATCATCCCTCCTATCCTCCACAGCCCTCACGCACATCAAGCCTGCAGCCACACTCATTTCACACTCTCAAAATTAACCATCACACATCAACCTGCCCCACTGTCCTAGTTTGATGATTTGATAATTTCACTACATCCTACAACTTGAAGAAAACATTAGAATCAAGACAAAGAATTCTGGAGCCCAAAATATCTGATATAATTAACTGCACCTTCTAACATGATTATTTCCTTTCCTGACCCCAATTATTCCTTCAGTTTATTAAAGAGAACTCAAATACAGAGCAACGTTAACACCCCAAAGAGTCACATAAACAGAAAAAAAGTCTGAGGGCACCATTACAAACAGACTTAATGGAACTCCAAGATTGGAAATGGATCTTGAAAGCTGTCAGATCAAAGCAAGATCTTTCTCGTGTAAGGACTGCATTACCCTCAGAGCCACAGAGCTAATACCATCTATAAAAATATTTTGCTCAAATAAGTGAAGAACAGCAGCGTTTCATCTGTCAAAAGGTGCGAGGCTTTTATGGGATTAGCCATTCCACATGCAGCATAAAAATTAGAGCAGATTTTTAAAAGCCCCCAGCTCAGCTGACAGAGACTCCACAGCCCAACATGCACTCGCTCTCTTCACATGTGCTCCACGCCGAGCAGATTTTTCACTGTTATTAGCATTTAAGCTTCTTTTTACTCTTTTTTCTCCCCATACTCTCGTAAAAGATTACAAATTGGCATCACCCATAAGCAGCCTCAGTTGAAGCACCACCACCCAGACTCAGAGAAATTAAGATTTTTAAATACCCAACAGTTGCCTGAGATAATACACCAGAAAACACCAGTTCTCACACAGGAAAGCTTAAAAAGTGGAGTAGAATGTGCTCAAAACCAGCCTCCAGACCACGGGTGCTGACAGCTTCCCACCCCCCTTCCCAGCAGGATTCCAAAGGCAGCATTTTGCCCAGATTTTAAGGCTGCACAAACCTGCTTAGGACGCTTGTGATTTCAAATAATTGCCTACACAAGCTTTCCCTTAACATTGATGGGAGTATTTTTTATGGCCGTGCATCGGTGGCACACAAATTACGTAACACTTGGCTGAGAACCCTCCGAAAAAGCAGCTCTGTGCCGCTAATCCCTCACGCAGGAAGGAGGAAAATATTTAAAAGCTGCATACAAATCATTCCTGTGAGTGTCGTGCAGACTGGTTTAAATTAGATGGGGTAAAAATATATGTGAGCTGATCACGAAACACTGGAATCTTTGCTATGGAGACACCAGTTCCTCTCTGCAGCTTTTTACAACCGAAATACAGGGAATTCTCCCCGGCGATGGAGGGAGCACACAAGCACCTTTACTAGAGCTCATCAAGGAAATACGAGGAGAATAACAACCCCCATGTAAATATTTTCCAGTATTATTTGCTTTGCTGTACTGAAAAGCAGCAGTACCTGCCACTACTTGCTCTGGGTCTACCACCATTAAATCTTAATACCCAGGAGGAATTTCAATCCGTAAGGCAACTGCTGAGCCTGAAATTCAGGTACAGGGCAGGAAGAAGGACAGACCTCCTCTGAAAGCCGTCACTCCATAATTTTACAAAATGCAATTAACCAGCTCCAGGCCTTTCCTTCCCTTAGAGAAGGATTTCTTCACCGAGTAATTAGTCTGTCCCAGTTAAGACTCAAGTCACCACACAACATATTTTCCCCAAAACAAAGCCACATGCACTATTTTTAAAAAATATTGCCATTTCCTCACAGCCACTTAAATCTCTTCCCAGCTTTTGGCTTAGTCACTGCCTGGATCTAAAACTCACTGAAACCAACCCACCACTGTGGGAGCTGCTAAAACCCTGAGTTTATTCCCACACTGGAGACACTTCATCATTCCAGAGCACTGCTTCCTTTTAATGTATAGAAAAGCTGGAGGTAAGGGAAAAAAAACCTCTTAGTACTTCAAACACATGTCCAAAAGCCACAACATAAAGACAAAGAGGACAGATTAAACGCTGTAAAGACACACTCGTCGGGAACCTTCCTTTGAAGTATCTGCAGGAAACACTGTCATCACGCAGCCATGTTACAATTACACAGTTAAAATAATCAGCACCAGTTGTAAGTAGCCCATCTGGTTCCCTGGAAAGGGAACACTGCTGGTACAGTATTGATTAACACGACGAGTCTCACTGACCCCAGAGAAATGCATTTGTCTGCTCTGCTGAGCAGCGGAAGAACGCGGCACGACGCTTCGCTTTGTTCACGAGCATTTGGGGGGACTTAGCCCATTAAAACACGAGTGGAAAATAAAATCATCTTATCAGGTTGCCTACCACACGTGAAAGAAGAAATTAAGCCAAAGGGTTTTTTTTGCTCTGGGGTTTTTTTCTAAATATTTCCTCCCTCATCCAAACCCAACCCTCAAACTGGACAATCTGCAGGTTTAAGTCTGAGAAAATGCTGTTGCAACATCATAAAAACAAAAAGCTGCCCATAGGAGAAAAAAAAAAAATCAGCTCGCTCTGAACCATGCTTTTTTTTTTTAAATGGAGACAGAGACAAGAGTTCATTTCTAAAAGCAGAAGCAGAACTAAACAGCAAAACCAAGCGTGGAACACTAAACGCAACATCTCCAGTTTCCAGCGCCGACATGGCCGGGGTTCCTCGGTCACTATTTACAACAGGAATGAGGCAAGAAAGCCTCGGGAAGCGAGGGCTCGCCGTGCCCCAAGCCCAGCGTGTTGTTTGCTGCGAGTTTCGCACAGCGAGCCCTCGCAGTGACTCAGACAGCCCGGGGTGACACAAGCCCCGGCTCGCCCGGACGGGTTCACAGCAAAGCCCTTCTCCCGGCAAGGATGTGCCCCGGCAGGTCGGGTACCTCCCGTAGGACCGGAGAGTTCTCCCGGAGCGTGGAAAGCGCTGAGCTCCACAAACCCCAGGGCAGCGCAGACCTGGAGCCCCGGACGGGCTCACACGGAGCCCGCAGAGCTCGCCCGCACACAGGCAAGGATCACTCCACCCCTCCGAGCCAAATCCTGCCCTGCCCAGCGCTTCCCACGGGCAGAAAACAGAGCACGGAGCTCTGCGAACCAAAAACCGTGCCCAGAGTTTGTCCCCGTCGAGGCGCAGGGCTCGCCCCACATCCAAAACCACAGCCGGCTCAGGCTACTCCTGACCTGCAATCTGCCAGAAAATCCAGCCTGTGAAAACGCCAACTTTTCCCGTTTTAAAGCTAATCAAGTTAAATGTTGAGCTCCCGGTAGGGCGCACACAAAGAATGTATCGATGCTGTTGTGAAACATGTGAGAGTTAATCTCCTTTTCCCTCTCCGTGACTCCGTGGAGCGGTTTTCCCCCAAAAAAAAAGGGAATAATTTGAGGCATTATATAAATATGTTCCATTTTATGAACAAAACAAAGAAAGGAGAAATACACTGAACTCCAAGTTCCTTAAATTTATATAAATTTCAGCAAAGCACACAGCCACTACAAGGCAGCACAGATGTTTTCACCTCAAAATCTTTGCCTACAGAGAGGGCAAAAATGGTGTGTAATACCCCATTTCAGAAGCCATCTCAGGAGGGAATTTTGCTTCAAGAGCTGCCTGGAATTCGCTCTCTGCCTATAGAGCCGTGTCCCCAGTGGTGAGAGAGCACTTTGTGTACAAAACCAGGAGGGGGGAGGAACCCTTTCCTGCAACTGGATATCAAAACAGATCCCCAAGCCTGGAGGAGAAGCCAAGCCGTAAACACACGGCCCCTGTGCCTCAATGAAGGGCCCGTTCTGAGCAGCACACCCCGGACAGCTGCTCCCTCTGGGAAAGGGCAGAGGGCACCGAGGGCTCGGCTCATCCCGGCTCCCTCCGAGGTCATTTGCCTTTCTAAACATGAATCCATCCCCGGCCTGGGGGAGGCTCGTCCTGGGCTGCAGCTGTTTAGGCTTGGGAGGCTTTTCTTTTTTTTTTTTTTTTCC
>VXBI01005282.1:362312-389303 GCA_013397375.1 Toxostoma redivivum
TGTAACCTCCCCCCCCTCCACCGCGGCGCCGCGCGGGGGGCGACGGGAGCGCGGCCGCGCGCCACGTGTCCCGGCGGCGCCGCCGCCCATTGGCCGCGCGCGCCGAGCGGCACTTCCGGGGCGGGGCCTGCAGGGAGCGGGCGGGGCCGGGAACCCCGCGAGCAGGGCCTGAACCGGGAGCGATACCGGCACCGGAACCGCCCCCGCAGGGACGTGCTGGGCCGAGCTCCGGGACCCGGACTAAGATCGGGACCGGCATCGGGATAGGCCCCCCAAGGACTTGCGGGCTGAGCTAAGCCCCGGGACCGGGCCCGCCGCTCTGCCCCGGCATTGTGGGATCACGGAAACGGGCGCTCCGCGGTTGGCAGTCACCACGGGGCTGCCGGTGTTGGCACTTGGAGCACCGGCGTGCCCGAAAATCGGTATTGGAATAAGGCGCCGGTTTGGGAACCGCTTCAGGGGGTGCTGTCCCACACGGGCACCGCGCTCGGGTCCTGCTCTGGGCCCGGTTCCTTCATCGATCGCATCCTCACTACCGCTCCCGCTGCCGTGTGTGCCGTGGCACTGCCCAGCAGGATAGCGAGGGGTGACACAGATCGGGGCAGTGGTGCTGGGGGGACAGCGCTGCAGTGGCTGCTCCACCAGCCCAGGGGGATCCCCCCGGGGAGCACAGGGACCTCACTGCTCGCTCCTGAGCAAACCAGGTTTTGGGTCTCTTTGATCCTTGCAAGTGCTGATCACGCAACATCAAAATGCTTTTATGCAGTTTTTATATGCAGGGTGCCTCCTAAAAGAAACGTTTTAAACATCTAAACAGGTAATTCCTGCTGGATAATGTCAGTCATTCCTTCATTCTCCTGGAATGTTCAAGGAGCGACTGACTGGACTGGATGTGGCACTGCTCTGGTCTGGTTGACAAGGTGGTGATTGATTACAGGCTAGGATCCATTGGTCACAGATGGAGATTGGGAAGGAATTGTTCCCTGTGAGGGTGGGGAGGCCCTGGCACAGGGTGTCCAGAGTAGCTGTGGCTGCCCCTGGATCCCTGGAAGTGTCCAAGGCCAGCCTGGATGGGGCTTGGAGCATCCTTTGATAGTGGAAGGTGTCCCTGCCCATGGCAGGGGTGAGAACAGATGAACTTTGACATTTATCCACCCCAAACCATTCCACTGCTCTGTTGTGTGTCTGTACTTTGTACCACACATCTGTCCCAGCCCCTGTGTGTCACCAAGGTAGCTGAATTCCAGGGAGGAATCCAGTCCATGGAGCAGGTCCCAGCTCTGTGCCCCGGGGCCCTGGTGTGGGTGGCAAAGCTGGGTCACCACGTGTTGTTTTGGTTGCTGGGGATGGGGAAGCCTGGAGGCAGCAGCTCTGCCCATGACCTCATCTGGAATATTCCTGGTTTTTAACCCCTGCTCTGCCAGGAGTGGGGCTGTAACTGGGATTTCTCTTTTGGCATGTGCAGGGCCGGTCAGGGTCACACACTTGGCAGCCTGAGGGTCGGTTCTCATGTGCTGGGGGTGCCACAGGCCCTCAGGAACAGAAATCCCTGTGCTGGGCTCAGGAGCACGTGTCCAGCTCTGCTGTTAAATAACAGCAGGAGAGAGGTTTATTCTGAGCCTGTTAAGCTGGTCCTGTGTTCCACTTAGGCTTAGTCTTTTTATCTCTACCCATCTTCTTCCTCTGTAACACCTACTAAACCAGTGAAAAGAAAAAGGTTGGGTTTTGGTTTTTTTTTTTTGCTTCCTTTCCATTAAGCTTCTTGTCACAGCTCCCTGCAAACACTGCAAGTCAGTGTTGGCTCCTGAGCAGAAGAGAGGGGAAATACGTGTTTTCATTTCCTAAATATAGTTGTCTGTAACTGCTTCCTTGACAACCTTGAATGTCATCCAGGTCAGAGATCCAGTGCTGGAGAGGAAGTTAAACCCTTTCTGTGTCACCCTGACCTTTTTCTATTTGAACACAACAGCCTGGTTCAGGGAGGAACTTTCAAGTACTTAGAGAAGGGAAGCTGACAGCAGGAATGGGAGGATTATTTCCTTGGGGGCTGTTCTGCTGGTTTGCTGGGTGAGACTTGTGTGATGGGGATGTTTAACCTGCCTGGCTTTGTTATTCTGGGCTGGCTTTTGCTCCTTAATTGCAATACTTAAGACCAAAAAAAAAAAAATTGTTGAGCACCTTTATCCTTCGATAAAGGTTGTAAGCGCTTAAATCCTAAAATAAAACAAATACCCTGGTGCTGAGGAGGAAAGAGAACATTGTGTGAGGGCAGGGAAATGAGGCCACTTGGGGAATGTGCTTTCAGGCCTATTTCTGTCTGTCTCAGTGAGCTAAAAGGACGCTGACTTTGGGGACAGAGCTCCTGACCCTCCACTCCCTGCTCTGGCACTGCCTCCTGGGACCAAACTCACCTCAATCCTTCAGCAGCTGTCCTGTGAAGGAAGGAACCATCATGCCAGCCCTAAAGTCAAAAATTTAAGTCAAAGGCTGTGGTACTGAGGGTGCAGTTCCCTGTTGATTCAGCTCCTCACAGGATGGAGGGATGGGAATCTATTTTTAATAGATGAAATAAGGTGTGATTTATGGCTGGTACAGGGTAAATCCTGAGTGACCAGTCAGGTGCCAACATTGCAGGCCAAGAGAATAAAACTTTAGAAGAACTTTGATTAGGAAAACCTTTACTTTAAGCTTGGCTCGTGTTTCAGTTAATGTCATCTATTAACATTTGGAAGAGAAATGGGTTTGGCAAACCAAGCAGCCATTTGGGAAGGCAGTGAGGACTACAGCTGCTGTACTGCAGCAGGAACCTCCCTGGCTCTGTACAGACTCAGTTTTACTAAATAAAGCTGCTTTCAAGCCATCCTTGTATTTCTTTGCCGTTGTTGTTAAGGACACTCCAACTTAAGCTGTTCCACCTGTTATACCATAAGGAAATAAAAGTGTGGGTTTTCACCTGCTTTACAATGTGATGGCTGCTCAGAGCTGTACAAGATGTAATTAAGGCTAAATTCATGGAACAGCTCTCTTGTATTCAAATCTGCATTGTTTTGAAGGTCTAACTCCTCAGCACAGCTTGTTTGCCCCCAAATCTGTGTGTTTTGAAGGTTTAACTCCTTGGTGCAGCCCACTGTGCACCTAGCTGAGTCTCAGTGAAGCACCAGGACTGGGATCAAGACAGGCAGAGCCCACGGCCCAGGAGCTGATGTAGCTCCCGTGCCTCCACAGCAGCAGCATTTTTAGATCCCTCAGAGCTACTGTTGTGTATAAAGTCTTTTTGCAAGGCTCCCTGCAGGATTTACTTACACCTGTGTGAAGAGTGGTCCGTGGAGCTTTGTGCCTGATGCATCCACAGAGGATGCATTCCAGGGGAAGTGCTCTCCTGCTGCTGGGTAAACGCCTCATATTGATGTTCCAGGTGTGAACTCATGACAGCCCGGCTCTAATTACTGTTTTTATCATTCCTAATGACAGGCTTTAGGTTTCCAGGCTGCTTATGGATTTTCAGGGGTGTGGAGTGACAGTTGCTCACTCGGAGCTTAGTGACCTGCGGGGTTTGGAGATGACTTCAGCCACCTCCCGCACACAGATGGATTCCAGGCCTGTCCGAGCTCTGCTCACTCCAGCAGCTCTCCGGGGAGTGCACTCCCACAGAGTCATCTGCTCTGAGTCACCAACAGCCCATTTCCCTCCCCCTGCTCTGCCCCTTATCCCTGCCACTCTCCAAGTGCTGCTCCCTCTTCCCCGTGTTATCTTTTCCGGAGGTTTCTAAGCCCCGGCTGGCAGACGGAGTGGTGGCTGCTGTGGGGTGGCCGAGTCCCCATGATCCCCTGCCTCCAGCCATCTGTCACCTGCCTGTTTTACACTCCCAGGGCTTTAGAGGTGACCCAGAGATAGATTTGTACCCCGGTGCTGTGTCCCAGGCTCACCCTAGGGCTGGAGAGGCTCTGTGCCCCAGGGAGGAGCAGTCAGTGCCATGCTGTCCTCTGCCATGGAACTGGAACTCGCTGTGATCCCAAACTGTTCCTGGAGGAGTGAATAGGTGTGATGGGTTTGGACTGGCTCATGGAAAAAGGCTGAGCAGCTCTTTCCTGGTGAGGAGTTTTACTGTGCTCAAGGGAAAACCATGTGCTCTCTTAAGCACATCCTTTGTTGCTGACCCTAAGGCTTTCCTGGGTTCTTGGCCATGCTGTGCTGAAGAGGAGTATCTATCCCTTGACCTTGATTTGTCATCTGCAAAGAAGTAATCGAAAAAATCCCATCTGCTGCATGACAGACTGCTGAGGGATGCTGGGAAATGCCAGGCCCTCAGAGCTGGGTGGTTTGTCCTGCTGGAACAAAGTCCTGGCTTAGCTGCTGGGGCATGTTTTTCATCCTGTAAAAAGTCTGAATTTACCTTCCAGCAGGTTCAGCTCTGCATTTAATCCTTTGATTCATTGATGAGAAGTCTGTGGATGGGCAATGGCCACCTGATTCCATGTATCCATTTACCCCACTGGCAAAGTGTTGTGGAGAAATGAGTCAGGGATAAGCTGGGGGGGGCTCAGAAACCTCTGGAGCCTCAGAGGGCAGGAGTGTCTTATAGGGAGCATGGAAACAGGAGAGGTGAATTCCCAGACAGAGCAGGGCTGTGTTTCCCGTGGAAACAGACTTCTCTTGGCCTGAAAAGAACAAGCTGTGTCTGCTAATGCTGCTTCCTGCTCCTAACCTGCTCAGGAGATAAACCAGGGATTTCAGCCTCCAATCCAGCACCTTTCCCCGGTAGTAAATAGACGTGGCATTACTGAGTGATGTCATGGCTGGAGCACATCCCAGCAAGGCCAAGCCTGGATCAGGTTATATCCGTCCTCTCAGAATATTGGCTTACTCCCAAAGGAGCATATTGCCAGTCCAAGGGCAGTGGCTGAAGCCACCTTTCCCAAGGTCACCTCAGGCACGCACAGCCTGAGCTGCCCACGCAGGGCAGAACCTCCTGACTCCTTCCCAGCACCACTTGGTATTGGCACCAGTGAGGCAAAGGCCCCCAACCCTCCTTTATGGAATCATGGAATGCTTTTGGTGGAAAGGGACCTTAAAGCCCATCCTGTTCCACCCCTGCCATGGTCAGAGATGCCTTCCACTATCCCAGGCTACTCCAAACCCCATCCAACCTGGCCTTGGACACTTCCAGGGATCCAGGGGCAGCCACAGCTTCTCTGTCCAGCCTTCCTGGTGCTCTGTCATCTGGTTGCCTTTGAAGCACAGTGTGAAAAGAGAGAAATTGTGTCAACTTCAGCTCTGTGTGTGTCTGTAAATAACCAGCACTCCCAGTTCAGCACAGCTTGGTCACATCCAGGTCTGGATCTTCCAGCTGGGAGTCAGTGCAGCCTCCCTGGATGTTCCACATGGGATCTGTGGGTGGAGGTGCCTCAAGCTGCCACATCCCCTCCGAGCTCTGAACAGCCCCTACAAATTAATGGACACCGATCTGTGTCTGTAAATTGAACTGTTTGATCCAATCAGTGACACAAAGAGATTTCCAGGAGTGAGGGCACATTAAGGTGCCAGGGATGGGGCAGTCACAGCTTCACTGGGCAACCTGTGCCAGGGCCTCACCAACCCCAAAGTAAATATACGTTTCTATGTATTTGTTCACTCCCTTTCCCTCGGAACACAGTCCAGTCCCTCAGTCCCATTAGTTTCATACCAGAGCTCACTCCTACCTCAGGCTGTCAGAAAGAGAACCTTCCTCAGTAACAGCAGCACAGGGAGGGAGCTGGTCTCTTTCCTCTCTGCTGAATCTAAGACTGCAGAGATAGTTCCTTTTTCTCCCAGGCATTACAATTACATCGGATTAGAGGGATAAAATCTCAGAGCAAGGGTGGTTGTGTGCTCACACCACCAGACTCCAGTATCAGGCCCCCACAGTGGTAGCTGCAGCCTCTCTGCTATCCTTGCCGGGACCCTCTCGCCCCTCCCAGGCATTTGTTCTCCTGCCTAAATAATTTGGGACCAGGCCAAGGCCAGGTTGGACCCTGGCCAGGCTGGAGACCCCGGAGAAGGCCGGGCTGGTGGGGAACCGTCTGCTCCAGGAACCGTGATCGGGCAGACCCCAGCCTGCGGCCCGCCAGCAGCACAGATCACGCCCGAGGTGCGGCGGGAGGGGCGGGCGCGGGGGCTCCGCGGCCGGGCCGTGCCGGGCCCTCAGGCCGGGCCGTGCCCCCGTTACCGCGGTAACGGCGCGCCCCTTCCCGGCAGCCCCCGCGCGGCGGCGGCGCCATCTTGAGGCCTGGCAGCGCACCCCCGCGTCCAAGATGGCCGCCCGGCCCTCACCGAGCACTTCCGGCGGCGCTGAGGCCGCGGTTCTGGTAACGGCGGAGCGGCCGCGGCGCCGCCCGGGCCTGGCCCGCCGGAGCGGCCTCTGAGGCCTCCGGGGAGCGCGACCGGCGGACATGGCGCTGCTGCTGCGGATGGGGCTTCTCCGCGGCCGCTGCGCCTTCTGGCGGCTGCCCGCCGCCGCCGCCGCCTGTGCCCGGCCCCGTGGCTCTGCCCTCGGCGGGGTTCGCGGCCTGCAGGTAACGGGGCTGCGGCGGGGCCTCACCGAGCATTGGGGGCACCGGGAGAGGAGAATAACGAGGGGAAGGGACGTTTGAGCTGCTCGGGAGAAACCTGTAGTTGTGGTGTCCCGAATGTCCGTCGTGTCAGCGCTGTTGGGCACTGATTGGGAAACGCTGTGAAAATAATGGAATGATTTGGGTGGGAAGGGACCTTAAAGGCTCTTATATTCTAATCCCCTGCCGTGGGCAAGAATACCTTCTGCTATTCAAGGATGCTCCAAGCCCTGTCCAACCTGGCCTTGGACACTTCCAGGGACCCAGGAGCAGCCACAGCTTCTCTGAGCACCCTGTGCCAGGGCCTCTCCACCCTCCCAGGGAGCAATTCCTTCCCAATATCCCATCTATCCTTGCTCTCTGTCAGTGGGAAGCCATTCCCCTTGTCCTGTCACTCCATCACTTGTCCCAAGTCCCTCTCCAGCTCTCCTGGAGCACCTTTAGGCACTCAGAAGGTCACAGTTAGGTCACCCCGAAGCTTATCTTCTCTCCTCCAGGCTGAACAATCCCAATTGTCCCAGCCTTTCCTTGTACAGGAGGTGCTCCATCCCTCTTATCAACTTTGTGGCCTCTTCTGGATTTAGGACTTTTTCTGTGGTGTAAGTAGGAGGTGAAGGGAGAAGGATATAGAACATTGTTTCATGCCAGGTTTTTCTGGGGTCAGTTTTAATTTAAGCTGCTCTGTTCTAGAGAGCATCTATCCTGAGGTTGCTTCTTAGGCCATCACAAGCTAGAAGAAAGAACCAGGAAAAATGGGTGAGGAGTTTCAGCCTGGTCAGTGTCCCTGGCTGGTTTAGAAATTGAAGCCTGTGCAGTGGAGGGGAGACAGGGAATCACACTGGAGAAGGGGCCAGACTTGTGTTCAATGAGATAATTAATAAGTGTTAGTTTAGATGTTGTGAGATTACACTTAAGTGTGAATCCACTGCAGGATTCCTGCTGAGTTACCTCAGGGACAGAGTTGCATTAGCCTCATTCCTGTGCAAGAGGGTTAAAACTCCTTAAATTTTCCTTTAAAAAATCCTTTTTCACAAAAAACATTTTTTCCTATGGTAGGGAATCTTTACATTCTAAGAACAGGTTTCCTACATGCCTTTAAGACGAAAAAATATACACAGGGAGGGAAATTATGAAATATTAAGTGTTTTGAGCATGGGTTGTCTATTTCTTCTTGTGCTTTCTTTGCTCTGCTAGTAAACATTTGCAAATTAATTTTCCCATCCAGGGCTCTCAGCTGCTGTCCTGACACTCACCCACAGCATTTCCCTGTTCAGGAATCTGAGTCTCAGGGAGGCACACAGAGCTTCAGCAGCCACAGCACTTTTCTAATCATTGTCTTGTTTTTCTTCCTCTCCTTCCTCAGAGCCTCCTGGCACCACCACTTTCCCTGCCACGTCAAGGCCTCGGTGGAGTCCTGACAAAACAGCTCATAATCCGGGATCCAGTCAGACTTTGGAATCTCCTGGGTGAGTCCTGAAGAACATGAAGGGAAAAGGTCTGATTTCATAAGAGAATTGACCTTTGCTCACCTTCCCTCTGCATTCCTGAAAGTGCAACAGAGGTGTTGTTCTGAATGTGGGAGGTGGGGGTGTTTGGGGTTCCAGGTTTGTGTTTGGTGACAGGACTGAACAGTGGCACCTTCCCATGAGGAGCTCAGGGGATTAAAGAAGTGCTGGAGTCATTAAACTTTGTGTTTCCAAAAAAAAAAGCCTTTTTTGGCTTTTATTGGAGTATCCCCCAGCATTCCTGAGAAACCTGATTTAATTCCATTACCTATACTTCCTTTCACGAGCATTTCCAATCCCAAGTGTGAGGCTGTTCCTAACTGCCCACACCAGCATTAGTGATGGCTGTGCCTTGAGAATTGTGTCCATGTTTCAGTACTAAAGAAATTTCTCCAAATTATTTCCCTTGTGCCATCAAAACAATCTCTGACCTCTGCTTGCCAGGTAGCACCTCCTGGTTTGCTACATCCAGCTCTCGGGGGAGTAGCCAGAAGAATGGAGGATTCAAGAAGAAATCTCCACAGGAGGAGGATGGTATGTGTGTGCCAAAAATTCCGGGATTTACTGGAACACAGGGAGGGGCATGCAGGGAGGAATATCTACCTTTGTGCTTCCCTGTACCTGTAACTTCTCCCTGGGGCTAACAGCATGTTTGAAGGAGTATTTTGGTTTAGATGAGGGACTGGAAGATACAAGACAGATCATAGCAATCCTGGAGTGGCTCAGCTTGGAAGGACATTAAAGCCTGTCCTGTCCCACCTCTGCCATGGGCAGGAACACCTTCCACTGTCCCAGGCTGCTCCAAATCCCATCCAACCTGGCCTTAAACATTTCCAGGTATCCAGGGGCACCCTGTGCCAGGGCCTGCCCACCCACACAAGGAAGGATTTTCCCCTAATATCTCATCAGGGAATGAAAGATTATCAAAGTGACTCTTTCTGGGCCACTTTGCTTCTTGTGCAAATCTCTCCATTGCTCTTTGCCTTGGCATTGCCCCTTTATGAAGAGGGACAGTAATATTACCTGGATTTTGGTTGGGAGGTTTGGTTGTAGAGAATTTTCACTTAATAAACTTGTATTAACTAAAGCCAGTTATTTAAGCTGGATTTGGTTTTATTTTCTTATATTTCACTTAACTTCAATGTGGATGTGTCCCTACTGCTAGTGAATTCCTGGAACTTAGATATAAATTCTTTAAAGAGCTCTCAGCTGTGTTACTCATTTGTCTTGGTTTTTCTTTTTTAAATCAGTCTTTCTAGACACTGTTTTTTCCATGTCTTATTCTCCTAGACCCAGGCACGTAAAGAATTTTCTGAAAATGAACTTTATCTCCCTAAAAACCTGTTGGTCACAGAGTGGCTTGGGTTGGAAGGGACCATAAAATCATCCAAGTCCCTGCTATGCCTCCAGAACTTTGTACTGCAAGTTGGGAGACCCTTAATGTCATGAGACTGTAATATCATTTTGTAATTTATTTTCTAAGCCTTTACCTGAGTATCATGGTGTGAGCGCTTGGCTTTTGCTTTGCTGTGCTTAATAATTGAATCCTCTTGGACTTTTTGCTTTCGAAGTCAGAGGTCAGCTGCTGCTGACAACCTGGCTGGTGTCACTGCAGTGTCCTTAGGGCCAGAGCAGTGGCTTTTCCTTGATGATTTAACTGGGATGAAGTGTTCAGTGGGATGTGAGTGCAGGTATCAGAAGGAAGGGAAGGAAGTCAGAGTTGGAATTGGGGCGCGTGGTGTGCGAGGCCAGGGGATGACTGAGCACAGCACCTGCAAATGCTGTGGCTGTTCAAATCAGTAACCAGCAGCACGCTGTGTTCCATGGCCTCTCCTCCTGTGATTAATGGACAGCCTGGCTCTGGGAGGGGGAATGCTGCCCCGTGTCTCCAGGGGAACACTTGTCTCTGCTGTAATTATTACAAAGAACTCTTCGAACTGTCACCGCAGCCCTTGCAAAGATTTTAATCAGAGAGTTCACATTTGGGGTTAATGGCAAATCATTGCTTGGTGGAGACTGAAAAGCTGGAAGTATTCCCACAGCTGCTGCTTGCAAGTGTCACATGCAGTCCCTGGAACTCGTTTCCTGAGTGTGGGGTGGCTTGTGGTGCAGTGTGGATGTTGTGCTGTACACAGTCACACTTCACCACAGCTGAGGAATAGATCGGGTTTGTCCTTAATTAAACACAGACTAGAGGAAAGCTTGGTGTTGCCTTGCAGCTTTCTAGAAATGGGCTTCTCTTTATTCAGCTGCAGGTTAAAGGTCCTAGAAAGATCTAATTACTGGAAATGGGAGAAGTTGTGTTGGGATGTCTAATGGGCAGCTTTTCCCTGGGTGATGTTTTGTGATCACACCCCTGATTGTGTGTTTAGAGCAGGTTACGGGTTCCACTTGGTCTGAAATGAAATAGAGGAAAGTGCTCTAGCAGGAGTTGACTCTGACATCTCCAAGGTGCACAGCCATACATAGACTTCTCCTGTCAGGATTCACTTTCCTTAAGTAGTTTCTTTTCTCTGTAAAATCTTTTTATTTAGAACCTGCTCAGCTTTTCAGGATGTTGTGCAGACTAAGTCTTCTGTCATGTATTTTAATTTTCCCTAATAAGACTGTAGTGGATGTCATCCTGCAGCCTTGGGATGAATTCCTGAGTCCTAACAAAGCTGGATGCAGCAGATAACACTTGGTGAGGGGATGGCAGCAGAGAACAAAGCGGAGGGGCTGGACGTGGAGCCTGAGCTTGTCACAGCCCTCTGAAATGATGACTTTGCTGCCAAGCTGCATTGTTTCCATTTAGGAACAAGCCTTTCCTGTTCAGCGTGGAGCAGAGCTGGGAAGCAGTGAAAAATGAGGCTGTGCCTCTGAAGGACAGCGGACTTTTTTTAGCAGCTGCCTGGGTCATATGTTTGTCCCTGGGTTTTGTTGCAGCATGCGTAGGGCCTAATTGGTGACCAGTGATAAATGCTGGTGTCAGGACATTTGTTATGAATTTGCAAATAAATCAAATCTGGGCTGCAGCACTGATGCATTAGAGCCCAGTGGCACAGAATGAATTTATTTCTGGGTGTAGAAGGGTATTTATGTGTGCCGTGGTGCTGTTGTTAAATTGTATATCAAGAGCAAGTGGTAAATTATGTATTGGGAATGCTTACATGTGACTGGAAAGAGGAGGAGATATTTGTTGTCATTTGAACAACTCAAACACTGGCCAGCAGCTGACATTGAACTGTGCTGTGACAGTCCTTTACAGTCCACAGTGTTGTGAGACTGGAAAAATATTTGATGGCAAATAGTTGAAGTCAAACATCCCTTTTCCATGTGTCATTGCTTCAGTGTGACTGTAGTACAACAAAAGTGTGGGAAAGCACATCCAGCATAGGAATCTCTCTTGGATACAGATCCTTGATGTGGGCAGGTTATCAAACCCTCTGAAACATGAGGTGAGTTGTATGAGAGAAAATCCGTGGAATTTGGTTAAGGCAGATGGATTTGCAGTGTATTTGTGTTCTGTGCTATCTCCCATTCTCTGCAAATGCAGGTATTTACTGAGGTAGTGGAAGCATTGCTGGAGTTGTGGTGCAGGTGCCAGGAGATCAGAGCTCACCTGGAAACAATAATGTGCTGTGGGATTTACCAGGGACACTGGGATTACTCCTAATATTTTTCACTGTGTAACCACGTTGTATAAAGTGGGTTATAGTCATTCTGCAGTTTGATTTTTAGCAACAAGAGTCCTGTGGCCTCCTTTGACCTCTGTCTATATGGGACCAGGCAAGAGAGTGTCTCATTTTAGCCCAGAATGATATTTGGAGGGATTTTATTGGGTTTGGTCCCACTAGGACCATGGGAATCCCAGTCCTTCAGGGGAAACCAAACATCCAGCACAAAAACCCCTCATTGTGTTAATCTTTGTCATTAAATTGTCCCTTCATTGGGTCAGAAAACTCCACAATTGCACACTAATCCTTTTTCCTCTGCTATCTTTTTTTTTATAAAGAGGAGGAGAAACGCAGGAGAAGGGAGAACCAGATGCACCTGGAACGTCTGCGGGCGCTGCTGATCCTCACCTTCGTGGTGCTGATGCTTCGCTTCATGATCAGCGAGAACAGGGAAGGCACCAACATCTCCTGGAACTACTTTGTGAATGAGATGCTGTCCAAAGGGGAGGTGCAGAGGATCGAGGTGGTGCCTGAGAGTGACATAGTGGAGATTTATCTGCACCCAGGTGGAACCCCACATGGACAAGTTGTGAGTGACTCCCTGCAGCTGTGAATGAGTTTAGATAATGCTGCTGAAGGTGACTGAATTAATGGTCAGTAAAACTCCAGCTGATAAATTTGCTTTAGTTCTTTCTTGCATTTGAAGTTCAAAGATGAAACTACGACTTCCAGTTTGAATTGTAAAAATAGTAATGGCCTGGGGAAAAAGAAATCTTTTGTATGTCTAAAAAGCTGGAGAAACTCAGTTTTCTTGCACCAGCTCAGTCTGATGTGGGATAAGGTGTCCAGGAGATTGTAAACTCTTATGATTGGATTTTGTTTCAGAAGTTTTCTCCTGTTTGGATTTCAGTCATGAGTGTTCTGTCAGACTCCCTCAGCCTTTTTCCCTAAGACCAGAGGGTTCCGAAATTCACTCAGAGCCGTGATGTCAGTCGTTTACTCCTGAATTCATTAATGCTAGATCAAAGGGTGTAGCATGAGGCTAATTTTTACCTGACCTGTCCATGCTGTGCCCCTCTGCTCCTTGCAGATATTGTTGTGTGTGTATATTTATATATATATAATAAATAACATTTCCATGCTGCTTGCCTGTCCCCAGAACGTGACCCTGCTGTACACCATGCGCGTGGCAAACATCGACAAATTCGAAGAGAAGCTCAGAGCTGTGGAGGATGAGCTGAATATTGATGAGAAGGAGAGAATCCCCATTTCCTACAAACACCCTGGCTTTTATGGAAAGTATGATATCAATTTGTCCTTACTGTTGCTCTTATATTGGTGACAGCATCTTTTGCTTGGAAAAAAGTGACTTTCAGCTAAATGTTACCTAAATGCAGAACAGAAAAGTGGGCTTAGATTTGGAGCATTGAATGAATGTTTCTGAAAGATAAGGTGCTTTAGATGCACATTAATGTTTGAAGAGTGAAAAGTTTGAAGAGTAGGATCAGAGCTGTAATTGCAACATGCAACAGGCCAAAATGTTTCAGGTCAGGGTCACTGAGTTCTTGCTCAGCTGAGCATTTTTAGTCCTCATAATCAACTGTCCAAGTGCAGAGTGTGATAGAAATCTTGGCAACAAGTGATGTTACAGCCTGGGCTGTGGAGAAAGCTGGAGATCCACTAAGCCTTCCTTCCTCATTATAATGCTTTGATTTTCCCACTGGAGATGGCCAGTGTGTGTAATTCCTCATCCCAGACACCTTGCAAAAATGTGAAGCTTGTGTATGAATGGATGCCTGGGCTGGATTTCATCCTCTCATCAACATTTGGATGTTTTTAATATGCAGCTGAATATATGAAGATACGGTTTTTTAACTAATCATGCAGTATGAGACCTTCAGTTCAAATCCAGAACTTGCCAGTTTTTTCAGACTTATGTGTAACAGGAAGAGAGGACTGAACAGACAATCAGCCCCCAACACAAGCTGTTTCCCCTGCTCCTCAAAAGAGATTTTAAACAATGTTTTAAGAGCTGTGATGGGGTGTTAAGTTCTCAGAAGGACCTGATGGTTGTCTGGAGGATTTGGTCTCAGCCTGGGGTTTCAGCCTGTGAGGTGCAGAGTTTTTGCAGCTTGGGCTCGGCTCGCTCATGTGGGCGCTCAGGGTGTTTCAGAATTAATCCTGTTTGCAGAGCAGGCAAACTGAAGGTGACTTTCAGGTTTCAATGTTGCCTTTGCATCTCTCACTGAGCAGAAACAAATGCAGCAGGGTATAGAGCTCCTGCTGGTCCCTTGCTTCAGTAAATCATCCCTCAGTGAGAGGTGGAACACACATTGCTGGTGTAAAGATAAGCACAAAAGTGTGGCGAGGCCAAATGGTTCCTCATGCATGTGGAGCAGAATGGGGGCCCACCAGTCTCAGCCTGTCATCTGGCATAGGATCATTTTTCCTGCTCTTGGAAGCATCCTTTGATTAGAGCTCACAGGGCATTTGTCCTCAACATGTTTGTCATGTAACTGTGTTAGACTTAGAGTGTTATCTCAGCTCCCCATCTCCCTTCTAATGCAACGGGTGTTCCAAAGGATCCAGAAAGCTGACTGTGTCACTTTTAGGCATAAAGGACTCCTGAGAGACTTGACTAAGGAGGAGCAAGCAGTCTCTTAATGGGAGACCCACACTGGGATTTCTGCCAGGATTAGGAGAGCTGGAATCCCTATTGTTACCAGACACTATCCTCTGCAGTGAGCTCCCTTTGGATGCACTGCCAGCCCCAGTGGATTCTGCTCCGGGTGAGATCTGAGTGCCTGGAGGTCCTGCTTGTTTTAGAAGCAGAAATGCCTCTGAAGTGGATGGTGAGGTCGAATTTCTTCCACAGCTGTAGGCAATGTTTGCCAATGTCCTCTGCTTAACTTCTTAGGTTATGTAATGGTTGAGGTTTGGGGTTTTATGTATCTGTATAAAAACCTGTGAAAGTTCCATTTTCTGAATCACGTCTCCTGGTTTGCACTGTAGCCTAAATGTCCTTTAAAAGTAGCCATGTTTGGTAATATTAACCAGGTTGTGGCTGAATGCTGAACCCTTTGTACTTGTCTTTGTCCTTTCAGTGATGTCCTTTCCCTGATAGTGACCCTGGTGGCCGTGTCCATGCTGTGGAGCATCTTCCGCCTCTTCAGGGTGGCAAGCAGGGCTGGAGGCTTCAATGCCTTTGTGAGTAGCTTGGGTTTTGAGTGTTTTGCAGCCTGTGGGGAGTCTTGGCTTCTGCTGGGTTATCTCCTCCCCTTTTCCCAGCAAAGTCAGTGCAGGATGAGGATGAGCTGGTGCCAAGGACTCTCCAGTCTTGCCACATCTTAACATCCTGTGCTGATCATCTTCCTGGCTGGTACCTTAACTGGCCTTAGCTGAGGTCCCTTCCCTTCCCAATGGCAGGAAGGGCTGAGCTCAGGGAATTTCAGTCCAGTTTGCTGTTTTCAAAGCTTGCTAATGAGCTGCAGCTGCAGATGGTGTTTTTCACTGGGCCCTGCCAACATGCCTCCCATACAGCCAGAAGTAGGAATTGCTGCTTTCTGCAAAATGAGTTCTCAATTTATAAAATATGTTCAGATTCTGGAGTTCATTATGTGTTGGCCTGTTCTGCTCCTGCCACATGCCTCGCCTGCAACACCAGGCAAACCTCCTCCTCCTCCCCTCTCCCACCCTGGCCTGGATCAGCTGATGAAACTGTAGGAATCAGCCTGGGGTGCTGTGTCCCTGACCGCAGGGATTGGGATGAAAACACAGTGAATTCAGCTCCTTGTTGGATTTCCCACTCAGTCTCCTCCGCAGTTCTCTTTTGGCTTTGAGATTCTCTTTGAACAAAAGGATGCAGCTGCTCAGAGAAAAAGAATATTTTAAAGAAGTGTTGAGTAATGAGGCCTTGAGGACTGGATTGTGTCCTTGCTTAAGTGGGGACAGCCAGGCCCTGAGTTTAACTCTTCCTTTAGATGTTTCTGAGGCCTCAGAAGCCATAAACCTTCTTCTGAAAGAAAAAAATCTCCTGAGTAGCTGCTTTGAGTAGAACATACTGAGCAGTTATGAGTGGGATGTTTAACTGAATTCTTGTTTTGACTCTCATTGTGGCTTCACATGCATCAGGAGATGGAAACGTGGTGGCTGTTCAGTTTGAGAACCTGTAATTTTGGCCTGGGATGTTTCCAGCAGAAGCCAGCAGCAGCATCAAAGACTGTGCAAAGTGTCTGTGCTTTCACAAGTATTGGCAATTAATTAACAAAAAACAGTTATTTGCCATCAACACATATTCCTCAGAACTGTCTGTCCCATGTGTATTAAGGATCAGAGCATTTAGAAATCAGGGAGGAGATCCCAAATCAGGTTTTGGACATCTGCATGTTTTTAATACTCATCCCTTCCTGGTCTACACGGAGCTTGAGCTGGATTGTGTTGGGACTATTACTGCAAGTTTATTCTGTCTCTTCCCAACATGTGGATAAATAAAGTTTGAGTCAACAATCCATCTGGGAACTTTCTCCAGAGCAAAAATCCATGAAACACCAGTGCTTTGGTGGGGACTTCAGTTTGATAGGGACAGCTGGGCTGTCTCCCTGGGCTGGCTCCCAAAATATAGCAAACAGCCTTTCCAGATTGTTGCCTTGTCCAAAGTTGTTTAGTCCTTGTGCTGCCTTCCACAGAACCAGCTGAAGATGGCTCGTTTCACCATTGTGGATGGGAAATCTGGAAAAGGGATTGGCTTCAAGGATGTAGCAGGAATGCATGAGGCGAAAATGGAAGTCAGGGAATTTGTGGACTATTTAAAGGTATGTAAAAGTAGAGCAAGACAAATGTTTGCTGCCCACTTTATGAGATAGAGGTGTGACCTGGGTAGGAGGTTGCTTTGCTCTTCATCCTTTGTGGTTGTGGGCAGTCTCTGTTGAAACAAGCTCTGTATGTCCAGTCCCACAATGGGAATGGAGATGGAGCTGCTCCTGTTGGCAGTTCAGTTGCCCAGGCTGAAAACATTCTTGGGAAACCCCACTGTAGTGCAGGTGCTTGGTGTGAGCTGTGACTCTGACCCAGCTGTGTTGTCCTTGCAGAATCCTGACCGCTACCTCCAGCTCGGGGCCAAAGTGCCCAAGGGTGCCTTGCTGCTGGGCCCACCAGGCTGTGGGAAGACTTTGCTGGCCAAGGCCGTGGCTACAGAGGCCCAGGTGCCATTTTTGGCCATGGCAGGCTCCGAGTTTGTGGAGGTCATTGGAGGTGAGGTGCTCTGAGGAATGGGGAGAGCTCTCTTTATCTATTGTGGAGTTGGAGGGGCTGGCTGGGCTTCCTGCAAAGGACTTGGTATGGGTAGGATGAGTTGGATACTTAGACTGAAGATATAAAAGGTTTTCAGTGATGCAGTTCCTTAATTATGTAGTATCTGAAGTGCATTTCTGGTTGCTGCTTTCTGAGAGAGTGCAGCTGTGGTCCTTCACCTGCAGGCAGCCTCTCTGGCTTCCCTGTACCTATTATTAAAGCCCTTGACTGAGGCTTCCTTCCTTGTATGGAAATGCAGATGGGGAAAGTAGGGCCTCTCTGTGCCTTGGGACTTCCATCCTTCTCCTTTTCTTCCTTCCTCGCAGATCTCTTGAGACCTGACAAGGGTCAGTATGCAGGAAAATGCTGAATATTTTTGCTTTGAGCTGTGGGAGGAACAGGAGGCCACGTTGGGAGCTGGGAACAAAGCTCCTCTTGCAGCAGCTGTAGGAGTCTCTCTGCAGGTTCAGGAGCCCAGTTAAACCCAGCTCCAGGACACACTGAGCCTAAGGACTAAACACGAGTTCTGGGGCTGTTTGTTTGTGCCAGGAGTGTTGAGGGAGGGACTGTCACATTCACAGGGTTTGTCAGGTGTCTCACTGAGGGCCAGTAATGCTGCTGTCCAGCTTTGCTGCCAGGTTCACTGTTTTTCCCTTTCCCTGCAGGCCTGGGAGCCGCTCGTGTGCGGAGCCTGTTCCGGGAGGCGCAGGCTCGCGCTCCCTGCATCGTCTACATCGACGAGATCGATGCCGTGGGCAAGAAGCGCTCCACCAACGTGTCCGGCTTTGCCAACGCTGAGGAGGAGCAGACCTTAAACCAGCTGCTGGTGGAAATGGATGGTCAGTGTTTCTCCCTCCCTTATCTCCTCAGAGCTCCAGCTGTTGGCCTGTTCGTCTTTGTCCTGCTTGAACTTGCCTGGCCTCTCCAGTGTTCTCTTGCTGAAGTCTGAAGCAGTCTGAGCCCATGTATTCCATCACTAGTCCCTAAATCTAGGAAACTTTAATCCCCTGGAGTTTTAGTCCAGCTGCCATTACATGTTGTTGGATACTTGTATGCAGTCTGAGACAGGTAGTGGTTTAAAGCCTGTCTGATTTTAGAATTCAGCTGTCCTAAAAGGACAGAAGTCATGTAATACATCGATTCTCCTGTCCTTTGTCTTATGTTTGTGTTGTCTGCCTGACCACAGGATCTCTGAGATGAGGGAGAAAAGCTTTGCAAACGAGTCCTGCTTTGAGGCCACACTTGTGTTTGGTTTCTGGCTGTTGTGCACCTGGAACTGGCCCTTTGCTCAGACACTCAGAATGATCCTTTGGCAGTCTTTAGTCCTGTCTCTGTCTAAGCTTGCAGCACTGACCCAACTTGCAATATTTCTGTTGTTAAATCTTGTTATTGCAGGGTCAGGAATAACCAACTACCTGCTCATCAGGGAGTGTTTGTTTCACTTTTCTCTTCACTATAACTGTGACTCATAGCTTGATTGTCATGTTGTCTCATCACATTCTTCATATGAAAAATTAAAAGCCATCATGCACCAAAAGCATCCCCAAACCTGGGTTCCAACTGCTGGCTCTGTACTGAGTGTTTCCAGTGGAGTAGATGATCTTGACAGGAAAGGCCAGTGGTAACACAGCCCAGCAGCCTGCATGTCTGCTCAGGAATATGTAGTCAGTACATTCCACATCTCTATCCTAAAAATGAAAATGTCTGATTTCCATCAGTCTGTAAAAATTAGGTGTGGTCCAGAGTGTGTTCCTGGTGAGTCTCAATGCAGAAATGAGGGTTCAGCTCAACTGTAAAGTGAGTTTAGAAGGTAAATATTATCTTCAGTGTGTACTTTATAGTCCCTTGTTTGCAGTGTGCTGCCTGGTTTATTTTTAAATCTATATTATCTCATTCTTTATTCGTGTCTTGCACAGATCATGTACAGAGTCCTTCATTTTGCTCAGTGCTTTATCAAACACGCTAAAAAAACAGTCCAAAGAGTTGACTGTGTCAAACAGGAGACAGCTGGCAGGGATGTCAGTCTGGTGCTGGGAACATGGGATCAGCAGGGATCCTGGCATGTGTCACTGGAGTGTTACCTAACAGAGTGTGTCACCTAAAACAGAACTGATGTGCCACGTGCAGCACAGCAAAACACTTCCTAGGTTGATGGTGAATAACCTGTTTAGGAGTTCTGCCCCAGGAGTGGTGAGTGTTTGTAAGGAAGCCTTGAGATGAAAGATTGAGACCTCTAGTTTAGCTTAAATTGAGGGCTGAAGGCAAGACAACGAGCTGGGTATTAGTTGGAGAAAAAAAATCATGTACAAAAGCAGATCAGTGAGTCATCACTGATTGTTGTATTTCTGTGATTGAATGAGATTCCTTGGAGGGAAGGGAGAGACAGGAAGGGAGGATCAGAGCTGTTCAGGCCGCAGGGGGCTGAGGGCACCACGAGCTGCATGGGCTGAGTGCAGGCTGGGGCTCGGTCACATTGGTGTGAACATTTTGGAGAAATCACAGGGCTCTTCCCTCTGAGAATTTGCTCTGAGTTTGGGAAGCACCAGGACGTGGTGGGAGAAGGGGAGGCACCGGCAGGAGCCTCTCTACAAAAGCTGTTTGTGAGAGTGCAGTGAGTGACGCACAGAGCCCGGCTCTGCCGGAGCAGGTGCCTGCTTTCAATAGTGAATCTTCCCTCTCAAACCACAGACAGGCGGAAGAGGAATGTGACCCAAATCTCTCCTCTGTTCTGGATGCTTTCAGAGGAGCTTTGGCAGTCCTGGGCTGAGCTGGGGGTTTGTGAATGGAAATGCAGGATGGCTTTTGGTAGCTGCTCTTCACCTGGAGCCCTCAGACAAGTCCTGAGCTGTGCCATGTGCACTCCCAAAGCTTCCTTCAGGAAAGGCTCCCATTTCAGTGCCACTGCTCCCAGAAGTCCGAAGGCTTTTGGACAAATGGCTGAAGGGTGACACAGTAAATCTGCAGGCAAGATGCCCACCAAGCAGTGGGCTGCTCAGTGAGGGGAGAGCAGGGCACTTGCAGCTCAAGTACACCCTTTTCCCCTTTCCTTTCTGGGCTGGTTCATTTGTGACCCTTGCAGGAACTCTTTCTTTCAAGCTGCATTTTCAGAGCTGTCTCTCATTTGTTGGTGTGATGGAGTGTTGTTTTTGTAGCCTGTTCCTTTGGCTGATCTTTGCCTGTGACATGCCAGGTGGTGTTGCATTAAGCAAGTGGGGCAGAAGCTGATGTGAGGAGGATGCTCTCGGTACTTCTAGTTTTTTATTTGTCCTAATAGTCAGACATATTTTAGGAGAGTCTTCTCAGCTGCAAGGCAGATAATGCACTGTGCCATCTAATCCTGCCATTCCTGGAGTGCCTGCCAGTCTCTGCTTGTTTATCCCACTCCAGAGTGCAGTGTGATACACGCCTGAAGGATGCTCAGCTTCATCCTCTCCAGCAGCTTATTTAGGCAGGAGCCTGCAGAGAGGGAGCACCAGGTCTGCTGCAGCACAGGCTGGCACAGCCAGTCCCCTGCCTCACCTGGAACCTTGATCTGTGCTGAGCTCTCACATGCTGACACATTTGGCAGCTCTTCTGCTGGAGCTGAGAGCTGAAACTGACCCAGCTTACGTGCACAGAGCCGCCTCTCCACAGCGTGGGACTTGGCAGAGGGAAGCACATGGGACTGGAGTGTCCTTTCCCTGGGAAGGCTGCTGTGTGCCAGGGCTGGGGAATGTGCTGGAAGCAGGTGACTCATGCCCAGGGGCCTGCAGGCACCTGGAGGAATGCAATAAATAACAATAAATGTGGGGGCAGTGATTCATTGAGATCTCAGGTAGCAGGCACAAAGTCTGCCCCCTTTGCCCTCCTGCAGCTGCCAGTGCCCTGCCTTCCCTTCCCCAGGAAATCCTGTCTGTCTTGGATGCCTCCATTGAGGCTGCTCTCAGGCAGCCTGTAAATCCCAATGCTCCCTTCACCTTCAAGACCCGGAGACAGAACCTGCTCTGACTGGCCAAATTCTGTTCTGATAATCAGTGCAAAGCTCCGGGGTTGTGTTTTGTGTCTGGTGTGGGTTCTGCAGGGCTGGTCTGTGCAGTGAGGAGGCAAAGAACAATTTGTGCTGTAACATGGCCCTTGTTGGGTGGCAAAGCTGTTCTCTCTCTGCACTAGCCTGAGCAGCTCAGAGGAAAGCCTGTCCCTCCCCTGGTGGCCTGTCTGTGACTGAAGGATGAAAGTAAATAAAAACTGAAAGGGCTTTCCATGGAAATTTGTGGAAAAGGCTGTTTCAGCTAGGAAATCCTGCTTGTACAATCTGGGGGTGAGAAGGCATCTATGAATTCATGAAAAGAAAGATTCTGTTCTGGGTTCTAGTTGGAGCAATTTCCAAGTGTGGTAATAGGAAGGAGAAAAAGAAGTCTTAAGCCAATACTTATCAAGTAAATGAAAAGGGGATTTCAGAGTATCCATGATGACTAGGGACTGGACCTGGGAGGTTCCTTCCTGACTTTGCTCCAAGCTGCAGGGGACACTCAGCCTCAGCAGCCCCAAAGGGTGCTGTGAACACCCTGTGGCTTTGTGTGAAGCTGTGCACTCCATCCCCTGCCCACTGTGTGCCTGCAGTGCAGTCAGAGGTGGGGAAAACCTCCTCCTCTGCTCTTGTTTTTGGCAGGAATGGGGACCACAGATCATGTCATAGTGCTGGCTTCCACCAACCGTGCTGACGTCCTGGACAACGCCCTGATGAGACCTGGGAGGCTGGACAGGCACATCTTTATTGATCTCCCAACACTCCAGGTATGTTGGAACAGCTGCCTTGTCCTTCCTGTGGCTGAAGTGTCCCAGTCCCTGCTGGTCTCACTGGCCTGGCAAGGCTGAGCTTGGAGGAGATGGAGATGTTGAGCCTCTGTTTGCCTTTGTTCTTGTTTCTGTGTTCTGAAGGAAGGATTTGTGGTGCTGATGCAGTGGCCCCATTCCTCTGAAGTGACTGGTCTGGAGGTCTCTGCTCTGGTAGAGCCTTGGCAGTGAATTCTTCTGTGAGGTTCTCTTTGCCATGCAGATGTAGAACTATGTTTGTGTCTCATCTTCAGGAAATTGGGAAGCACCTAATTGGCAACTGGCTGGTGTGAGAGCTTAAATTGTCATGTGCCTTGAGCACTATTTGTTCTGTAGGTTTATTGCCCTCCCTATCCTTGCAAGGCTCCTCATTTTCCTTTAGGCAGCCTGTTAAGTGACTTTCTCCTTCTGAATGCTTTTTAAATCCATTTACAAGAGTCTTCCATGTCCGCTGTGTTGACATTTGTAGCAGAGTTCTGGGAATAGGCTCAGCTGCAGTGAGGATCTGTGTGCTGTGCCAGCACAGGCTCTTCCTCTCCCATCTGTGCTTCACTGTCCTCTGCAGAGTTTTCACTGAAAATACCTTAAATGCCTGATAGAATCTGGCCCCGGAAGCATGAACTGTGCAGCTGCCCTGAAGGAGGAAGGGGAAAAACCCTGGCAACTGAGCCCATTGTTTGAGTCAGGATCTCCTGGACCAGCTGAATGAGTCACTGGTGGCTGCCTGCCAGTGGCATCTCACCCCCACCTCCATCTGGGAAATGGGGGCAGGCTGGGGAGCTGCTGGATGGGCTTTGCAGTTTGTGGTTTGTGCAGGAGCAGGTCGAGGCAATCAGAGCTCCTTCCTTTGAGAGCTTTTGTGGTGAAGGAGAAGTTAAGACAGATCAGAGTGAGAGTGAGGAGGGGAGAGTGGCCCTGAGAGAGAAAGCTGTGACTCAGGGAGAGCTTTTGTGCATCTGTTGGGAATTTGAGAGCTGGGTGTTTATCAGAGCTGCTGGAGCTCTGGAACTCTGCAAGGAGAGCCCTGCCCTCTGCTGGCACTGTCAGTGTCCCCAGTGCCACCGCCCTGCTCTCTGTGCCATGGACAGCAGGGCCCTGTTGTGAGCCCTGGCTGGGCTCAGGTGCTGGGTGTTCTTTACAGGAGAGAAAGGAGATCTTTGAGCACCACCTGAAGGGCCTCAAGTTGATCCAGGACGGCAGTTTCTACTCACAACACCTGGCAGAGCTGACCCCAGGATTCAGTGGTATGATGTGTCCTTGAGCTGCTCCTACATTCAGGCGTGGTGCTGAGGAGTTTTGGACAAAAAGGGCTTCTTTTCTCCATTTCTGTGGGAAACAGAAAAAAAAATGTGGGAACCTGAGTAACTCTTTGGTGAGCTCTGATGAGCAGTTACTCATGACTATTTTCAATCTTCTGAAATTTGTTGGGCTGGCAGGGTGGGGAGGTAGGGAAAACACACTTTTACAATGCCCAGGTGCCTAATTCCTAAGGGAAGGAACCAGTCATGCTCCTCTCAGAGCTGTTTGAGGATGAGGTGCTGCACTTCAGAGGAGAGACTGTTAAATTGATTTATGTTACCAGGAAGGCAGTGGAAGGAACGAGTAGGAATTATTTTGCTGAGCAGAGTAGGAATTGGACAGCTCTGCCTGGCTCTTGCATCGAGCCTGCTTCCAGGGTGGGTCCCTGGGAGCTTGAAACAGTGCTGAGCAAGGGGCTCCAGAGTTCCTGTTTATGTGGAGTTCCTGGAATATCTTTTCTGGGTTTCCCCTCTCCCAGGCCCCAGCACACTGCCTCTCTGTGACTGCTCCCAGCAGCCCCCCGCCACCATCAGCCACCCACACAAACTGGGAACAGATGTTCCTTCTCTTCTTTCCGAGGCTGAGCAGAGCAGCAGCCTGTGCCAGCCCACTGCCCACACCATCCCTGTCCCTGGGAGCCAGCCTTGGCCTCAGCTTGCTCCTGGATTGCTGAGCTCTGTGTGGTATCAGCATTCCCTGCCAAAGCAGTTGTATTATTCAAATCCAACATCAACACCATGGGCTGGGGTTGCTGTCTGTTCCCAAAGAACAAAAAGCACAGGCTGTTTGACTTCCTTAGGTCCTTCTCCAGATTTGTTTGTGCCCATTCCTCCTCTGAGTTCTCTGTCCTGTTCAGACCCAGTGTAACTCTTGTGATCTTGTGTCTGCAGGAGCTGACATAGCAAATATCTGCAATGAAGCTGCTCTTCACGCTGCCAGGGAAGGACACAAATCCATTGATACCTCCAACTTCGAGTATGCTGTGGAAAGAGTCATTGCAGGTGAGAGGTGCAGCCTTTCCATGGAATTAAGGGCTGGTTTGGGTTGGGAGGGACCTTAAAGCTCATCCAGTCCTACCCCTGCCCTGGGCTGGGACACTTTCATATCCCAGGTTGTTCCAAGTCCTGTCCAGCCTGGTCTTGGACACTTCCAGGGACCCAGGGGCAGCCACAGCTTCTCTGGGCACCCTGTGCCAGTGCAGCAGCATTTTGTGATGTTGCCTCAGGGGTCTGTTCTGCTCAGGTGAAGGGGTTACATCCTAGAAAGACAGATGGGTTCAGACTGTGCTCTGGCTTGAAGGTCTTCATTGACAGTCACGAAAAGTTCTCTGAAAAAGACACCAAATGGCTCCCATCTTGCTGGATCTACAGGAGTCTGAACCCATAGCTCAGGGAAAATAATAAAGAGATAGAATAATGTCAAATAACAAAGAGAAAAATTCAAACCCATGTGCCTTTTTCAGTTTATAAGATTGTGGTGTTGTGGGTTCTTTTGTTTTGGATTTTTTTTAACAAGAAGAGTGACAATGTCTCTGAATTTTTCTTGTTGCTCTGGACACCTGCTACATAAACATCAATAGCAAATAGTATTGGCATTCTCACCAGCAAGAAATGAGAGATTTTTCTTTCTGCCCTCTAAGCCCAGGCTTTGATGAATTGGCAGAATAAACTGCCAGACAGTAGAGCACTGTTCTCCCTCTGAGAACATCCTGTGGCCTTTCCCTGCTGCTTGTGCCATTGCCAGGAGAGGAACCTCTGGAGATTTCCCTGTAGCAGTACTGTAGGGAGGGGAAAAGAGTTCCCAGAGCTCTTGACTTCACCTGAGGAATTTGAATCTTTTGGGCTGAAGTGCCCTGGAGCCAAGCTGTGGATGTCATAATCAGCCACTGAACTGTTCCAGGCTCCATTCCCAGCAGGAGCCTGGGCACACAAACTGGCACTCTGTGCCTTTTTAGTGGAATGTGTGGAACAGGATGTTTGTACTGGGTCAGTTACTTCCCGATCCTGGAATTAAGTCCTGAGTGTTTGCTTTATCAGAAAATCATTTAAAATACAGTGTTTGAGAAAATTTCTCACAGCTTCACCTGTTGCAGAAAAACGAAACCTCTGGAGTGCTTTGGTTAAAAACACAAATCCCAAACTCTATTCAGGAGCTCCCAAGAGTGGACAGTGAGACAACTGTAGTTGTAACACAGAAATTCTCATCAGGTGCAGCAAAGATCACAGAATCCTGGACTGGTTTGGGTGGGAAGGGACTTCAAAGTCTATATTCCAACCCCTTCCCTGGACAGGACACCTTCCAGTATCCTAGGTTGCTCCAAGCCCCATCCAACCTGGCCTTGGACACTCCCAGGGGCAGCCACAGCTTCTCTGGGCAACCCCTGCCAGGGCTTGCCCACCCTCACAGGGAAGGTTTTTTTTTCCTGATGTTCCAACTAAACCTCCTGTTTTTCAGTTTGAAGCCATTCTCCTTGTCCTGGCACCACATACTCTTGTAAATGTGCTGTGCTTTCCTATCTGCAGGAGCACAAGCACCAGGCTTGCAGGGACTCACTTGCCTTTTCTTTCTGAGCCTTGCCTCAGTTCCCCAGACTGGGAAGATAAAGTAAAAGCAGAGAAGGCTGGGGGGGCTGTCAGCAGAAGGGATCTCTGGGATCCATGTGCTGGGGCATTGCAGGACATGAGCTTTGGCAGTTAAAGCTGCCTGGCCTCACTCAGGCTCTGCTGTGTGTAGGAGGCCACGGAGTCTTTTTGTTGCTTAATCAGATTCTCTCATATTAGCAGGACTGGCTATTTTTTGTAGACAGATTTCTAAAAGACCCCAAACAACCCTCCAGGCCCCTGTATTAAGTGTACCCTTTCCATGTCATAGGAATGCTTCTGGGTTTCACAATCCAGAGGGCATTTCAGTTCCTATAAAAGCTTTTCTTGAAAGAAAAAAAGATATTACTGTGCTTTCCATTAGGAGCTTCTGGTTTTAATAAGAGTGGGGTGGAATCAAAAGGGAGCTCTGCAAGACCAGAGGCCCTGTCAGCCTTAAAGCTTTGTGTTGCTGTAAGGGAGGAGCAAGAACTTCTCTCTGTGGTAGCTCCCATTGTGTTTCTAGTTTGGGAACAGAAAGCAGTCAGTCTCCTGGGAGTGAGGGAAGAAACCTGCTGAGCTCACAGAGGCTTTTAGGGCTTGGCTTTAGAAGATGGAGCCTATTTTCTTGGTGGGGTTTGTGTAAGGCCAGCAGAGATGCACCAGAGTTGTTTCCAGGGTGGCTTGTGTCATGAATGTGATAGCTACAGGCTTTCAGGGGACTTCCATGCCTGGAGATTCTGTAGGAAAAGAAATAATCTTGGTAGGCACACTGTGTGCTATTGTGAAGTGGGCTGACAGGATTTTTAAGTGTCTGTGTGTATGTATATATATTTATAGAGAATAGATACATCTTTCTGTGGAAATAGCCATCCAGGGCCGTGCTCACACACTGCTGAGGGTAGGGTAAGGACTGACTGATGAAAATCCAGACAGTTGCAATTAATCTGCTTTTCCATCATGCCTGGCAGGGCACAGCAGTTTGCAGAGTCCCTGAGCAGTAATTTTACAAGATCTGCCACACTAATTTTGTTGTTTCCTTGTTTAATGAAACCCTTGACTTTGTTAAAAAATTCATGTTAATAGAATGTTGTTTTCCAAGACATGAAGCAAGGTTGGTGCAGTGACTGGCTGCTCTCCCCTCTGCTGCTCTGGGCTCTGTGTGGGGACTCTGGCCTGGAAATCCTGGCACCTTTTTGCACCCAAAATTCTGAGCTGTAACAGGTGCCTGACACTTTGTGCTTATTTTTCCTATGTGCTTGAA
>VXBI01005282.1:389350-410771 GCA_013397375.1 Toxostoma redivivum
CATATATAATAAATATATATATATATATAAATAAATATATAATAAATAGTAAGCTGCCTTGTTGCAGATCCAGCCCTGGGAACAAGGTTCTTGAGCTGTGATCAAATGAAATGTCAAACTATTTGTCTGATGATTATGTCTGTTGTAAGGAGAACGGGGTAAAGTTTCTACCAGAGTTTTCAAGCAATCCCGGGCATGGATTGCTTTTCATCTCAGGGCCAGGGCCACCTTTTCCAAACATTTCACTTCAAGGGGTTTTGCTGCCTCCCCCTTTCCAGAGTGCAGCACAAACGGTTCAGCCACAGGCCGTGCCCTGTGCTGGACCAGGTTATGCCCCACTTGTTGCACCTGTTGATAACTGATCAAAGCCTGCTGTGTGTTCCCACAGGCACTGCCAAAAGAAGTAAGATCTTGTCACCAGAGGAGAGGAAGGTGGTGGCGTTCCACGAATCGGGGCACGCGCTGGTGGGGTGGCTGCTGGAGCACACCGAGGCTGTCATGAAGGTACCTGCACTGCCAGGGACGGGGGTGCTGAGGGATTTGTGCTACCTGTGTGCAGCTCTGCTCGACTCTGGGCCTGTGCTGCTGCAGCAAAGTGTAGAAAATACACAATGACACAATCATTTCCCTTGGGAAGGACCTTTGAGGTTGTGGAGTCCAACTGCTCAGCACTGCCGAGCCCACCACTAAACTAGGAGAGGTTCGGGTGGGATATTAGGAATAAATTCTTGTGGCTGGGCGGGGCCAGCAATGTCACGTGACCGGGGCGGGGCCAGTGACGCCGCTGGGGTCACGGCTGGTGGGGTTTGGTCGAAGGTTGGACTTGATGGTCTTGGTGGTGATTTCCCACCTGAATGATTCTGTGATTATATAAACCATGTCCTTAATTTATGCTCTAGAGAAATCCATTATCAGGCTCCATTGATGACTGGTGCAAAGCTAATTAACCAGCTCTAGGAGAAGCCTTGCAATTAAAAATTAGAAGAAACTGAGTCTCTTTTTGCTGTTGCTCAGTCATGCACTTCCAGGCTCCTCTGTGTGTGCACACATCCAAATGTGAGCCCTTTCCCAGCACGTTCAGCCAGTGAAACCACTGCAGGAGTTGCTGTGATGCTGATGGAGAGCTGTGTTGTCCTGACTGGGNCCAGACAGTTGCAATTAATCTGCTTTTCCATCATGCCTGGCAGGGCACAGCAGTTTGCAGAGTCCCTGAGCAGTAATTTTACAAGATCTGCCACACTAATTTTGTTGTTTCCTTGTTTAATGAAACCCTTGACTTTGTTAAAAAATTCATGTTAATAGAATGTTGTTTTCCAAGACATGAAGCAAGGTTGGTGCAGTGACTGGCTGCTCTCCCCTCTGCTGCTCTGGGCTCTGTGTGGGGACTCTGGCCTGGAAATCCTGGCACCTTTTTGCACCCAAAATTCTGAGCTGTAACAGGGGCCTGACACTTTGTGCTTATTTTTCCTATGTGCTTGAAAGTTTTACTTCTATTCACCTTTAAAAAAAAATATCCTTTTTGGACCTGCTTTGTCAAGTTGGAAAATAGATACTTTCAAAATCACCTTTCTGGAGGAAGGGTTAAGTGGTGAGTTATGGCTTCATTTGTTGGTTCTCAGGAGCCTGGGAATAAGCTCATACAGAGCATGCCTTGTGTAATCAGAGACATTTCCAGGCTCTGGAGAAGGATTTCTGTGTCTACTTCTGGACTTTAGCTGATTTGAACACTCTTAATGCAGTTTTCTCAACTGGGACCTTGTATATATGATGCAACATCTCTCTTTTCTCTTGTTCTGCCTAAGGGACTGAAAAAAGCAAAATGAGTGTTAGACTCTAGCTAGTCTCATTTTGGGTTTTGTTGTTTTGGGGGGGGTGGTTTGTGTTGTTTTCAGATTTTTTTCCATATATAATAAATATATATANCCACAGGCCGTGCCCTGTGCTGGACCAGGTTATGCCCCACTTGTTGCACCTGTTGATAACTGATCAAAGCCTGCTGTGTGTTCCCACAGGCACTGCCAAAAGAAGTAAGATCTTGTCACCAGAGGAGAGGAAGGTGGTGGCGTTCCACGAATCGGGGCACGCGCTGGTGGGGTGGCTGCTGGAGCACACCGAGGCTGTCATGAAGGTACCTGCACTGCCAGGGACGGGGGTGCTGAGGGATTTGTGCTACCTGTGTGCAGCTCTGCTCGACTCTGGGCCTGTGCTGCTGCAGCAAAGTGTAGAAAATACACAATGACACAATCATTTCCCTTGGGAAGGACCTTTGAGGTTGTGGAGTCCAACTGCTCAGCACTGCCGAGCCCACCACTAAACTAGGAGAGGTTCGGGTGGGATATTAGGAATAAATTCTTGTGGCTGGGCGGGGCCAGCAATGTCACGTGACCGGGGCGGGGCCAGTGACGCCGCTGGGGTCACGGCTGGTGGGGTTTGGTCGAAGGTTGGACTTGATGGTCTTGGTGGTGATTTCCCACCTGAATGATTCTGTGATTATATAAACCATGTCCTTAATTTATGCTCTAGAGAAATCCATTATCAGGCTCCATTGATGACTGGTGCAAAGCTAATTAACCAGCTCTAGGAGAAGCCTTGCAATTAAAAATTAGAAGAAACTGAGTCTCTTTTTGCTGTTGCTCAGTCATGCACTTCCAGGCTCCTCTGTGTGTGCACACATCCAAATGTGAGCCCTTTCCCAGCACGTTCAGCCAGTGAAACCACTGCAGGAGTTGCTGTGATGCTGATGGAGAGCTGTGTTGTCCTGACTGGGAGGTTGTGTGCCCCAAGCCCTTCTCTGCAGGGAAAGGCCTCTCTGGCACCCGGGGATGTGATCCGTGCACATCTCCTCCTAAAGCTGGGACACTGGGGGGAGGTGGGGAGTGAAGTGACAAGGATGACAGCTCCTTGGCCTGTTACCAGCACCACATTCACTCTGAATGACCCATTGTGTAAGCAGAACTGGTGTTAATTACTCTCATTTAGTGAGTGGGGAAAATGGCTGTTACTTTTCTGAAGGCTTCTGTCTTTCTGCAGGTAGTCTCAGGGATTCTGGAGCAGGATCAGTGAACTCTGTGTGGCCTATACACTCCAAAGTAACTCCTAAATTTCAGGATTTCTGTGTCTTGCTGTTAAGGATAATTTCCTGAGCAGGAAGCATGTTTGTGTGTGAAGGCAGAGCCCTCAGTACAGGAATGAGGACATGCTGCTGTCCTTGGCCATATCTCTGTAGGCCAACCTGTCCATGGCTGTGGCCAGACTTCCCTGGGAATGCAGAGGCCTCTTCCTGCCCTCCCTGTGCTGCTGAGGGAGAGCTCTGCAGCTCTGTGAGCTGAGGGAGTGCCGTGTGTTGCAGGTGTCCATAGCCCCTCGGACAAACGCGGCGCTGGGATTCGCACAGATCCTGCCCCGGGAGCAGTACCTGTTCACCAAGGAGCAGCTGCTGGAGAGGATGTGCATGGCCCTGGGGGGCAGAGTGGCTGAGGCCATCACCTTTAACAAGGTCACCACAGGTGAGGAGGCAGAGCCTGGTGTGGGCAGGTAAGGATCCAAGGGGGTGTCCTATGTCAGCAAGAGGAAATGTCACATTTGACACTTGGAGGTCTCAGCGGTGGTTGTCACTGTGTTGTGTCAGTATTGTCACACACTGATGAGGCTCTTGAGAAGACCTAGAATTTTTTTTGCTGTTTCTAACTAGTTAAATCCAAATAGGATCACAAAACAGTTTGGATTGGAGGGGGCCCTTAAAACTCATCTTGTTTCACCCCTTGCTATGGGTAGAGACACCTTCCACTAGACCAGGTTGCTCTGAGGGCAGTGGCAGGTCAGGACTCAGGTGAGCTGGCCACAGCAGGGTCACTCTCTGTCACTCCTGGCACCTGCAGGAAGGTCCCTCAGTGGGTTGAGTGTTCACCTCCATGGGCTGCAGTGGGTCCTCTGCTCTCTCTATGTGCTTGTGCAGGATGTGCTCTCCCTGCACTGAGCTGAGAGCTGGCCAGCAATGTGTGTGTGTTTCCTGGCCAGGAGCACAGGATGACCTGAAGAAGGTGACCAAGATTGCCTACTCCATGGTGAAGCAGTATGGGATGGTGCCCAGCATTGGGCAGATCTCCTTCCCAGACCCAGAGAGTGCCCCTGGCATCGGCCGGCGCCCCTTCAGCCAGAGCCTGCAGCAAATGATGGACCACGTAAGGCCACCCTGGGCTAAGGGCTGCTTTTTGTTCTTTGCTTTCTGCAGTTCACTACTGAAAAATGGCAAATGGTTTGCACCCAAACAATCTGCATTTTGCTGTTGGCCAGTGAGCGAGCACTTAGCTGTTCCATGACTGTGTCAGGGCTGTGCAGTGAGGCATCAGGAACAGGCAGAATCCCACCTAGCTGTGAGTTCAGCCCATTAGCCTGTGCTGTGCAGGGCTGAGATGGCAAGAAATCTGTGTCTTAAAAGTCACAGCTGCACAGTGTAGATGTGTGCACTTCCTAGATCAGATCTAACCAAAATGATGGTCAGACTGACTGACAAATCAGCCTGTTTTCACAGGAAATTTGGCTTCGGTGATGAAAAAACATTAGTTTCGAAGGTCAAAAAGCTAGAAACAAAAAAGCTCTGTTTCAGAAGCACCATGGCTATGCTTCCTTGGGATTTGAGCTGTACCTTTAGCTCCTGGACAGCCTTAATCTGCATTTCCCTTTGAGCTGTGCTAGGGCAAGACTTCACTGCCTCTTATCACCAGCACTCCTTGGGCTTTTTTCCAACCAGTTTATCCACAGTTTCTGTTGATGGGAGCACCATTCTGCCTGGCTCAGTTTGCAGATTCCATCCCTCAGTGCTCTCCTTGTTTAGCCACACACTGTGTTTGTTGCCACCTACACCCCAACTCCCTCTTCTTGTTTCTTTAAGGAAGCCAAAATCCTGGTGGCTCAGGCTTACAGGCGCACAGAAAAGCTCCTGCTGGAGAACAGGGACAAGCTGCAAACAGTGAGTTGAATTGTGTGGGGGTTTGTTGGTTGGTTTGTGTGTTTTTAACTGGTGGTTTTGCTGCTTTCTGTGCTCTGTAGCTCAGCTGTTGCAGTGTTGTCTCTCTCCTAGAAAGTCTTGTAGTGGGAGTGTTGGGAACCAGTGAGTGTTTACTGTGTATCCCCCGGATTCAGAGCAGGCACGGGAGGAATGCGTGTGCCTTTCCCAGCAGTGAGTAGTCTGCCTCCTCACACCAGCTGGTGTTTGCAGGGTAGAGGAGCAGGAGTGCTCTGTGGAAATTATCAAAGCTGGAATTTGTGTCCTTCACCTGCACTTCTCTGCTTGCCTCTTGGCAGTGCAGTTTTCTGGAGAGCTGACACTGACTGTTTTTGGGAAGCCAAGCCATAATCAGGTGGACAGTGTCTGGCTTTGGTGCAGGAATATGGCGCCTGTTATCTTGGCTGATGAGGGCTGGTTCCTGCTTTTTGGTGACTCCAGGCAGTTTTCACCTCCTCAGTGACTGAACACCAAGGAATCCTTGTTGCAGTGCCTCCTTCCCTTTGTGTCCTGACAGTCTCACCCTGGCACGTCCCCACCTGTGCCAGGAGCTCTGTGCCCAGGGCTGAGCCAGGCTTGGGTCACAGCACCCTATCCTTGTATCTCCTTGACCTCCCTTCAGAATTCCAGTCCGTGACTTCCAAAATGACCAGGAGTCAACTTCATGTTGCCTATTTTGCAAATTAAGCATTTTTTTCCCTTAAATTCTCTTTTTTAAACAAACAAGAACAACAACAACAACCCCTTCAGCTATGCAGTGTCAGGCCTCCAGTGAGTGGTAAGGAGAGAGCTGGGACACACAGGGACAGTGCCCTGGCAGCTCTGGAGCAGAGATCCTCAGGGTTGTCTCTGCAGGCTCCTCTGTCCTGCTGCTGCCATGTAACAGCAGCCAGATGTTTGCTAGAGGCTCAGCACAGAAAAACTTTAAAGTGCAGCCAAAGTCTCTCCAGAGTCAGTGTTTCGGTTGCCAGGCCAGCGTGTCACATCTCGTCAGCAGGATCGAGCAGTTCCACGCTGGACAGCCACCTGCTGCTCCAGAGGGGTGGTGCTGCTGCCAGAGGGGCCAGAGAATTCCACTCTTCTGGAGAGGAACTTGTGCTGACCTCCAGCCCCTGCCTGCAGGAACAGGCAGCTCTTTGTTAGTGCTCTGTGTGCTGCTGCTTTGGCTCTTGGGCAGGGCCACAGGTGCAGTGGCAGGAGGGACACTTCTCTCATTGTTCCTGGAGCTCTCATTCCAAATCATTCCCAAGAGCTTGCTTTGTTGCCTGCAGTCACATTGTGTATTCCTGGCCAAACATGCTCTTGGGAATGATGCTGGAGCCTGGAGAATTTGGTCCTGGTGCCAGTAGCTTCAGGGTCACCCTGTCTGTGGTGGCACAGCCGGGCTCTGCTCCTGAGGGTCTGCAGGTGCTGAGGCCTGAGTTGAGCTGACAGGTCAGACCAGCTCAGAGAAGCAGTTCTCTGCTCTCTCTGGGGGCTCCATCCCTCACTTTGCCTCCTTGCTCTTTTCCAGCTGTCCAATGCCCTCCTGGAGAAGGAAGTGATCAACTACGATGACATTGAGGCACTGATCGGGCCCCCACCCCACGGGCCCAAGAAGATGATTGCTCCTCAGAGCTGGCTGCAGGCAGAGAGGGACAAACAGGACACCAGGGAGGAGGAAACACCTCCCCAGCCACCAAACCAGGAGGAGGAGGAGGAACCACGCCTGAGACCAGTGTGAACTCACTCCCATGTGGAGTGGGAGGGCTCCGGAGGCTTTTTCGGACACAGACCCTTTGCCTTCTCAGCTCTAGAATGAAAGATGCTGAGCAGGAAATTGCTGTGCTGCTGCTACCCCAAAATTAAGGGATGGTTACATCAGCTCTTTGAGCTTTATCCTGTAGGAAAGAGAACTCCTCAGGATTTCAGAATTGATTCCTAGTGGGGTGGTGGTGATTAGGAGTTGGGGAAGTCTTGATCTGCTATGGAAGTTTCTTGTACACAGGAGCAGGGAACATACTCCAGTGGGTGGAAGGTCCCATGTAAGCCAGTTCTGGCTGTGCTCTGTGCCATGGCAGGAGGGCAGGGCTGTGCCCTCAGCATGGGGACACCCCTGTGGGGCTGAGCTGGGCTGCTGCAGCTCTTGTGTAACCTTTGAGCACAACACACAAACAGCCCTGGCTGGAATAAACTGCCCACAACGTGCTGCTGTGTGTGTACAATGTGTCAGGCTCTGGGGGGTTTTGGCACACATGAAGCTCGTTAGAGCTGTGGAGTGGTACAGGACAAGGGCCTCCTCCCTGGTCAATAATTTATGTCCAGTTTTTACAGCGAGTGTTTCCCAAGCAGAGGCTGAGGCAAAAGTGTGCAGAGCTCAGCAGTGGGACACAGAAACCAACTGTGCAGAGGGTGACTGAGCACACATGGGGAGACTGTTCTCAACTGCTGGTTCTGAGCTGGAGAGGTGCTTTTGGAAATCCAGCAAAAGCAGGTGTGTGTGTGTTGGGAATCCTCAGGAAAAGCTGCTTCATCCTCGTGGCTGTTGCAAAACAGGCCCTGCTGACAGGGCTGTCTGGTGTTCATCAGGGAAAGCATTAAAGTGGTTGTTGCTGCCTGGAGTGCTCTGGCTGGCTGCATCTTTTAGGAAGAATTATTGTCTGGAGTTACTCCATCAGGACTGTCTGTGACCTGAAAGACCCCAGCCCACGCCTGGGCTCTGACAGCTCCCAGCCCTCGGGCCTTTGTCACAGTCCCAGGCTCCTGTCCCGGGTCAGGCTGGAGCTGGGAGCCTCCTGCTTCCCTGAGGATGTGAACATGTTCTGCACTCTGTCTTCTGCCCTGTCCCAGCTCATTCCCCGGGGTCTCTAGGGAATGATTTCTCTTGAGTTCAGGGACACAAGTAGTTTTCTACATTTTGGATACTGCTTCCTGGATGTTTTAATTCCAAACTTGTTCATTTCTTCCCAGTCTCACTTTTTGAATTTCCATTTCCAGCAGCAGATCAAATTTCAAGTGTTCTGTGATTTTATTTTTTTTAACTCACAAACCCTGTGTGGGGAGGAGGGTTCAGTTCTGTGGAACTGAGGGTGACGGTGGGAGCAGTGCAGTGGGGGGACAGTGAAGGGTCCTTGGTGGCTTTTGAGGTACTGCCAGCACTGCTGTGGGACCTGGGATCTCTCCAGGGGGATGGAAATCTCCGATCCCTCTCCTGCTTCATGCGGGATAGTGCTGCTACCCCAAAAGGGGCGGGAGCAGGGATCTTGCTCTGGAGTTGGATGGGGATTCCTCAGGGCTTTGGGACCAGTGGAACCCCTGCCCAGTATCCGTCCCATCGCCCTGCCCAGGCCGTGCTGGGCACGGGAGAGGGCATGGAACTGCTGCTGCTGGAGCCTTGCCTCATGTCCCCGTTCCCGGTGTCCCCGTTCTCCCCGCCCAGCGCTCGCCGTGCGCGGCCCCTTTAAGCCGCCGCCATCTTTGCTGCGGGCACGGGAAGCCGCCGCCGTCCCTCGCTGGCCCCGCCCTTCTCTGGGCAGCTCCCGCTCCGGCACTTCCGGCGCCGCCGCGCCAGCGCTTCCTTTCCGGTCGCCATTGTCGTGGCGGGAGGTGAGTGAGGCCCGGGGGTTCCATCCGCCGCCATCCGCCCCCCGGGGCTGCGCCCGCCGCCGCCAGAGCCCCGCACGGGGCCGTGGGGGAGGTCCCGGGGGCGCCGATGGGGCCGCACCGGGCCGGAGCCCGCGGGCTTGGGGGCGCTTGGGGTGTCCCCGCGTTAACCGTGCCGGTGTCCGCAGGCCGCAGCCATGGCGCCCAGCCGCAATGGGATGATCCTGAAGCCCCACTTCCACAAGGACTGGCAGCGCCGAGTCGCCACCTGGTTCAACCAGCCCGCCCGAAAGCTCCGCAGGTGAGCTCCGGGGGCCGCGGGAGGGGCCGCTATGAAGCCAGGGCGCCGTGGGTTTGTTCAGCCATCCCCCGATCGTGCTCAGGGCGAGTCTCTGCCAGCCGCAGCCAAGTGATGAGACATCTCCGGAATCGCTGCATCCACAGTGATGAACGCTCTTCCCTGGGTCTCTGATGGCAGCAGCTGCAGCCAGCCCGCCTTGGCTGTTTGTTCTGGAGGCATCGAAGGGCAGGAGATGCCTCCCTGGCAGTGCAGAAGTGGCACGTGTGATAAAGATGCTGTGGCTGTCACAGGTGGGCAAGAGGCTAGTGACCCTGGCTTGGAACAGCCATAGTGTGACCAGCAGGTCACACCTGGGTCTCTGAGGTTACATTTGGCCTCTCATTGCAAGACAGACACTGGGGAGCTGGAGCATGTCCAGGGAAGGGAATGGAGCTGGGAAAGGTCTGGATCACCAGGAGCAGAGCTGGGAGGCCTCATCTTGGAGAGAAGGAGACTTAGAAGGAACCTTCTGTGTCTCCACAACTTCCTGACAGCTAGGCTGTGGTCCCAGAGAACAGAGACAGGGGAAGAGGGAACAGTCTTAGTTTGTCCCAGGGGAGGTTCAGGTTGGACATCACAGGGAATTTCGTCCTGGAAAGGGTGGTTAGGACTCATAAGGAGCTGCTCAATGAAGTTTGGAGTCCCCATCCCTGGGGCCATCCCAAGGAAGGGCTGGATGCAGCACAGGGCTGGGTTGATAAGGATGGGGATCGGGCACAGGGTGGACTCGATCACCTCGAAGGTGTCTCCCAAGCTGAAGCATCCTGTGACTGCCATTCCAGGAGGAAGGCTCGCCAGGCCAAGGCTCGCCGCATCGCCCCCCGCCCCGTGGCCGGGCCCATCCGGCCCATCGTGAGGTGCCCTACCATCAGATACCACAAAAAAGTCCGTGCTGGCAGAGGCTTCAGCCTGGAGGAGCTTAAAGTAAGTACAGAGCATCAATTAAAAAAAATTCAAATCAAGTCTGAGCTCAGGTGCTTCTCCTGTCCTGCACGAGGTGACTTCTTCAGGTGTTGGTACCTGTTGGCACTGCCACAGCCAGGCAAGGCTGTGAATTTCCTGGCTCTGAGAGCAGGAAGGAGGGCAGTCTTACCTGTGATGGTGGAGTTAGGTGTGTGGATTGTGTTTGTTCTGTTCATCTGGATTTAAAATTCCGTTCAAGCTAAAATAGGGAAAATTTAGGTTGGATATACAAAAGAAACCCTTCCTTGTGCAGACAAGGAAGCTCTGGCACAGGGTGCCCAGAGCAGCTGTGGCTGCCCCTGGATCCCTGGAAGTGTCCAAGGCCAGCTTGGATGGGGCTTGGAGCAGCCTGGGACAGTGGAAGGTGTCCCTGCCCATGGCAGGAGGTGGAACTTAATGATCTTTGAGGTCCCTTCCAACCCAAAATATTCAGAGATTCTATGAAATTTTAATTCTGAAACAGTCTTGAGTCTCCTAAACTTTTTTTTTTGGGGGGGCGGGGGGGGAAGATTAAGATCGCCTTCATTAAATTGTTTCTTCATGAAACATTTTTGTTCTAATTCTAAATATTTTAGCCAATGCTTCCATGTTGAGGACCAAATAAACCCAGCTCAATTTATTTCTAAGAGTAGCAGGGGATATTGTACCAGGAGTAAGACCCATTCAGCACAGCTTCTCAGACTAGCTGGATTAAAGTCCAAATAGTTGGATTAAAAGTGGGAAAGTGTCCTCCATTCCTTGTCCCTGTGACGTGCCCAGGTGTGCAGAGCTGACAGGTGATCTGCAGGGTCACCCACTGTGTAACTGTGATCAGATTACACATCAGGGCTCCTTGGCAGCCACCAGCTGCCTCTGTGCCTGCTTCAGTGTCTTAATTAAAACATTTATAACTGAAATTGGTGCACTGAGGCAGGGAAATTGTTCTTCTGGGTGCCAAATGCTTAATTATTTATTTTTCTTTAATTTTTGGGTAATGGTGGAACACAAAGCAGGATGCAGCTGTTTGCTTCAAACAGAAAATGTGTTTTTTGTTTAAGATAGTCTCAAAAATTATTATTGTATGATTGTTTCAGATGATTAGAAAAAAATCCTGATTTAATTGAGCTCCCAGTATTCAGTGAACCAGAGTTTTCCATGAACTGACTCATAAATGTCTGAATCTAAGCTTAGATGTATCCTGCAGGGGCTACACTTTGCTCCTCTAGAGAAACCCACCTGCAAAAATCAGCCTGAGCAGCATTTTAAGCACTGAGATATACCAGGCTGGTGGCATAGCTGTTCCCTCAGCTGATGCCCATCCTTTTTTGCAGACCCTGTTGGCAGCTGTGGGATGCTGACACCACTCTCTTGTCTCTCCTCAGCTCGCTGGCATCAACAAGAAGTTTGCCCGGACTATCGGAATTTCCGTGGATCCCCGGAGACGGAACAAATCCACCGAGTCCCTGCAGGCCAACGTGCAGAGGCTGAAGGAGTACCACTCCAAACTCATCCTCTTCCCGAGGAAACCAGCCATGCCCAAGAAGGGAGACAGCTCTGTGAGTACCTGACTGCTGCAAATGTGTCCTGTTCTAGGAGGTTTGGTGTCAAGCCGAGCTCCTGAGCCTTCTCCATCATGTGAGCCCCATGGTGCTGAGCCCAGCACAAGGCCAGGCCTGGCAGGGTCGAGTCTAACAGGGCACTCTAGGTTGCAGTGGCACTTCAGCCAGGCATTTGGCTGAGCAGCTGCTGGCTTGTTGTGGTGCGGATTCCTGGAGCTTTGATCCTTGCTCAGTTTTAGTTTAGGGAGCTAAATTGTTACAATGGCTGGAAATTCCCCTTGGAGTCGGTCCTGCTGTTTGGAAGGCTGAGGGACAGGCTGTGTCTCCAGAGCTGTGTGCCAGGCAGGCTCCAGAAGGCAATTGTTATTGACATTAAAAAATGCTTTTCATTAAAACTTCTCCAGGATCAGAGCAGAGCTGTGTTCCCTGGCTCTGCTGCCAGTAGATCCAGGGAACACAAGGGTGAGTTCAGACTGTCCTCCCATCTTGTGAGGAATCTGGCAGCTCCAAGCTGCTTAACTCCATCTTCAGAGCAGGGAGGAAGGGCCTCGAGCTGAAGCACTGATTCAGATGTGTTTGCTGGGAGTCTGCTGTATTCAGTAAACTTAGTTCAGTCATTTTTGTCTGATGACATGCTCTAACAAGAAGCTGGAATCAACCTGAGAAGGAGTTGCTGAGGAACGTGTTGGGTGTATATGAGCTGTGGGGGCTCAGCTTGGAGAGAATGAGGCTCAGGGAGCAGCCTCAGTTTGTGCCAGGGAAGGTGGTTCAGGGTTAAACATCAGGAATTTCTTGCTGGAAAGGGTGGTCAGGCCTTGGCAGGGGCTGCCCAGGGTGGTTTGGAGTCCCCATCCCTGGAGGTGTCCAAGGAAGGAATGGACTGGGTGCTCTGGGCTGGGGACAAGATGGGAATTAGGCACAGGTTGATCATGGAGGTCTTTTTCAACCTGGATGATCCTGTGTGAATTGAGAACAGCACAGTTGGTGTCAGAGCTGTCCCAGCTGGCAGAGCTGAGGCCGCTGCTGCTCCGGCCGGATCCGGGCACAGCGTGGGCTGCCAGTGCAGCTCCTCAGTGCCAACTGCTCTGAAGTGCTGGGTTCATTACCCTTGGGTGTTAAAGCTCCTGTCAGGATCATTAAAACAGTGTTTAAGCTGGGTACCTGTGTACAGGCTGTGCTTTAGCTGAGGTTTTAGCTAGAGAAGTTTAAATTGTGTTCTGACATTCCCATCTTCTCTTTTGCAGCCAGAGGAACTCAAGATGGCCACTCAGCTCACAGGACCTGTTATGCCCATCAAGAACGTAAGTGTCATTTAATCATGTTCTCTGTGTGATGTAGTTGAGTTTGAAATTGAAATTACGGAGAGGGTTCTCTCTTTGCTGTCTCATAGCTTGAGGGTGGTTGTCTCCAGGCACTGGCCATCCTGGTCAAAAAAAACCCCAGGAATAAGTCTTTGAGAGAGCTGTGAAATTGAGGAAGCTAGGGTAGGAGTGCTCAGGCAAGTTCTGTGGTCACAGTTTGTCCCTAAAAGCTCTCTGCTTCCCAGAGCTGCTGTCAGTGTCACAAACCTCGAGTCATTCCCTACAGCTCCCTGACAGGAGGATGGGGTCTGGCTCTTCTCCCAGGTGACAAGTGGCAGGACTAGAGGGAACAGCCTCAAGCTGTGCCAGGGGAGGTTTAGGTTGGATATTGGGAAAATTGCTTCATGGACCAGCTGTCCATCCCTGGGCAGCGGTGGAGTCCCCATCCTTGGAAGTGTTCAAAAAACACGTGGATGTGGCACTTGAGGACATGATTGGTAGTAACCATGGTGGTGCTGGGCTCGCTATTGAAGGTCTTTACCAGCCTTAGCAGTGCTGCCATTCTGTGAAGCCTGACTCAGGTTTCCCGTGGTGCTTGTTTTTATTCCTGCTCCATTGTGCTCCGCGCACGAGGAGCCAGATCCCGGCGGAGCAGGCTGAGGGCAGGGCCTGTAGATGGCACGAGCGCTCCGTTCCCGCTGTGATCCTCGCAGAGATAACTCCAGGAAGCCTCGGCTCCCTGCTCCCAGGGACACTCTGACTGTCTGGCGCTCTCTCCACAGGTTTTCAAGCGGGAGAAGGCGCGTGTCATCTCGGAGGACGAGAAGAACTTCAAGGCCTTTGCCAGCCTTCGCATGGCGCGGGCCAACGCCCGCCTCTTCGGCATCCGCGCCAAGCGCGCCAAGGAAGCGGCGGAGCAGGATGTGGAGAAGAAGAAATGAACTGTTCTCCCCAGAACTGTCAATAAAGAGCCGTAGACAGCCGAGTGTGCTGTGGTTTTGGGGCACATGTACCGAGCAGAGCTGCCCCGTGTGCCGGTGGCGGTGCAGGGACGTGTTCGAGCGTGGGAAGCCTCGTTGGCTGTGATTGGAGGCTCCACATTTCCCTGAAATCGAGTTGAACACCTGCCTTGTGCCCACTCCTCTGCCTTGTCAAGGCTGCCTTCTGCTCTGATTCTGAGGGGCTTTGGGGGTTCCCTCTCCATGCCCAGCTTTGTCTGCTGCCCCTTCCCTGCCTTCCATGCCAGTATTCCTGGTTTGATGATTTCCACACCTCTGTGTGAGGCAGAGCTGTACAAGTTGGGTGTCATGGTGGGGGTCACTCAGGTGCTGCCCACATCGGGGGCTTTACCCACTTTAGGGGGGTACAGGGGGAGCAAGGTGTGGCCCAGCCCCTCAGCAGGGCTTGGATGGAGCTGAGTCCCAGGGCTGGACTGTGCTCCTCTGCCATCCTGCATTCCCTGGCCCTTGGCTCAGCCCCTTCCAGGGTCCTTTCAGCCATTTCTTCAGGACTTAAAGGCCATTCCATGGTAGATGTGGCACCTGGGGACATTGTGGTGGCCTCAGCAGTGCTGGGGAGTAGGAGAGGGTGAACTGATCTTGGAGTCTCTCCAATCCAAATGATTCTGTGATACTTCAAGTGGCAGTACAGGAGCTCAGCAAAAACTGAGGGGTTCTGGCCAAACCTGGCTGTTGGGGGTTCCCAGGCTCTGCCTGTCCCTGATCAGGGGGGATGAGGGGTCACTGGGTTGTGTTGATGGGATCAGAGCTACTCCAGGAGCACTCACCGGGATGGGATGGGGCGGGGCTCTGGCACAGCTGCGTGATTCCTGGGCAGTTCAAAGAGGCAAGGTGTGCCTGGTGGGGTGTCAGTCCAGCTGCCACAGTGTCCCTCCAGCCCTTGTGTCCCACTGTGGGTCGGTGCCTCCTGTCCCACCGAGCTGTGCTAGGGGCTGTGGGGGGAGTGGGAAGCAGCCTGGCCTATTTCTGCCAGGCAGCCTGGGGATTAGCTCCCGAAGCCCGGGCCCTGCAGTGCCCTCGTGCTCGTTAGCCCTATCTGCATTTTAATCCCTCCAAATTTGAGCTAATTACATCATCTTCCATAAAGCTGGGTTGACAGCACCGCAGTGCTGGGGGGACAGGGGTGGGTGGGAGGTCCCAGACTGGGGACTCAGCCTATGGGGCTCCATCACCATGGACTGTGGGTCTGGGTGCTCCAGCATGTGGGGAGGGCACCTGGTGGGTTTGGGGGACCCCACCCTTGTGCTTGGGCTATTGGCTCAGAGTGTGGGGGGCCAGGACCAAGGTGGTGGCCTTGGGTGCCCCATGGGGAGCAGCTGGGGAGAGGGGAGGGGCTGTCACTGTGCCATGGGGGTCTCACCTAGAGCAGGAGCTCCTGTCCTGGCACAGCCAAGGTGCTGGGCACCCTGGGGACCCCGCTCAGCCCCGGTGCAGGGTGGGCTCCGCTCCGGAGCCGGCAGCGAGGCAGTTAACGGAGCTTGTCATCCATCTCCCTCTTAGGGCTCCGCTCCCGAGCTGCAGCTTGAGTCAGTTGTGTGGAGGTGGCAGCGGCAGCAGCTCCGGCGGGCACACCGGCACGGCGGGCACACCCCGAGCCAGCCCTGCCCCGCCGTGCCCCAGCCCGGGCCACCGGCACCAGGTGAGGGGGCGAGGGGCAGGGTGGGACCCGCTGTCCTCTCCATTGAGCCGTGGATGATGCCACGGGGTGCCCGCGATGCCGGGGAGGGGGACGGTGCCCACCGGAGCAGAGGTACCTGAGCCATGTGCTGGGGAGGGCTGGGCACTGCGTGACTTCCCCAGGAAACTTTGGCCGGGCAGCGAGGGTACAGGTGGGCAGGGACTGCTCTGCCAGGACCTGCAGGTGGGGGGACAAGCCCCTCGCTGAGCCCCAGCGTCGCCTAGCTGGGTGTTACCAGCCTCCGGGGGCACGATGAACGCCGTCCCCAGCACGGGGGGAATCCCTCACCTGGTGGCACCGACACGGAGTTGGTGTCCCCATTCCCCTCCGGAGAGCCCAGGCTGGGGGTGCTGGGAAGGGATTTCTACTCCACAGCCCCACACGGGGCACTCCAGGGTGCCCCACCCACCCCAATCAGGTCCCCCTTCCCCTCCGGACACATCCTGCCCCTGTGGTGGGGCTGGGATGGAGCTGGGCACGGCCCTGCAGGACCATGTGAACCCCACAGCAGAGCCCACGGTGCTGGCTGGCACTTGGGGGCACACGGGCAGTGCCACGAGCGTGCCCCAGCTCTTGCCACCCCACCGTGCTCGGATGCCTTGCAGGGCCCCGGGACTGGAACCGGCCACCCCACCTCGGAGAGTGTCCCTGGCGTCCCTGTCCTGCCACCGGGGCCGTGCTGGCACCGCGGGCCACCGTGCCCTGGGCATGACGGGCACCTGCCCGGCTCCCTGACGGCTCCCGAGGCAGCGACCGCCCCGCTCGCCCCCCATGCCCTTCGCCCACGGGGCCGCCGGTCCCCGAGCCCCGGCTGGCATGGGCGACGTGCCCGAGCCGTGCCCGCAGGCCCCGCTGGCCGTGCTCTCCAAGGTGGAGCTGCGGGTCAGCTGTAAACACCTCCTGGACCGCGACACCCTCAACAAGTCGGACCCCTGTGTCCTGCTGCTGATGCAGACCCAGGGCCAGTGGATGGAGGTAGGAGAGAGTGGGGGGCACTGCTGGCACCCACCGGGCCGGGCAGGGCAGGGTGGGACCCGGGGACGTGGCACAGGGTGGTGGATGTGGGGGGCTGCAGGGTGGGGTGCAGGAGATGGTGGGGGGCAAGGTGCAGGGTGCAGAGCAAAGGTCAGGGTGCAGGAGATGGTGGGGAGCAGAGTACAGGGTACAGAGTAGGGTACAGGAGACCACAGAATGGGGTACAGGGTTCAGACCAGGGTACAGGGTGCAGAGCAGAGATGCAGGGTGGGGTGCAGAAGATGATGCAGAGTAGGGTGCAAGGTGCAAGAGGGGTTGTAGGGTTCAGAACAAAGTGCAGGGTTCAGACCAGGGTGCAGGAGATAATGAAGAATGGGGTACAGGGTTCAGAATGGGGTACAGGGTTCAGACCAGGGTGCAGGAGATAATGAAGAATGGGGTACAGGGTTCAGAATGGGGTGCAGGGTTCAGAATGGGGTGCAGGGTTCAGAGCAAGGTACAGGATGCAGAGCAGGGGTGCAGGATGTGATGAAGAGTAGGGTGCACAGTACAGAACAGGTCGCAGGGTGCAGAACCAGGGTGGGCAGGGCACTGTGGGGCACCCGGCAGCTTTTGGGGATGGTGCTAACACCGCGTCACATCCAGACCAGTGGGGTTGGGGAGCGGGGCGGGGCGTGGTGCCCACAGCGTGTGGCTCCAGAGTGGCTCCACTGTCCCGGGACAGGGACAAGGGACACCTCAACCCCCCTGGGGTGGCTCAGGGCTGGAGCGCTGGTGCTGACACTGGCACTGGGGCTGATGCTGGCACTGGGGATGGCAGTGGGGCTGGCACAGCTCCTTCCACCCTTCCCCATGCTGAGCTCTGGGCTGGCACCGGCAGCTCCGCTCTAATCGCGGCCGCTCAGCCGGCGGATTTAGCGCTAAATCCCTCGGCGTGTCATCGACTCCGCTCGAGCCAGTGCGGATCCGGGGGGGCACGGGCCCCGTGCCAGCTGCGGTGTGCTGTGCCATGCCAGACACTTGTACCCGGCTGTGCCACCGTGCTCTGTGCCACACTGCGTGCGCTGTGCCTGCCATGCTCCCTGCTGTGCTGTGCCAGACATCAGTCAGCTCCAAGAGGCAAGAGGGTCCCTCCTGAGCCACCTTTTGGAGTGACTCCTGTCTCAGCCAACCTGTGTTCCCCAGACGAGGGGGTGCCTGAATTTGGCTCTAAGAGCTGAGACGGTCCCGGACCTGCTGGGTCCAGAGGGTCCGAGGCACCCAACACTCACATCCCCAAAATGTGCAGTGCCCACGCAGGAGGGACACGGGTGGCCACGGCAGGGTGGGCTCAACAGATGATGCTGGACTGAGCAGGCAGTGGGCCGGGGCCAGGGGCTGGCAGGGTGCCCTGGTCAGGATGTGTCCCCTTGAGTCAACACTGGCAGGGACGGGTGCGGGGGAGGCTCCAGAACTGCTCGGTGCCCGCTGCCAGCACGGCCGGGAGATGTGAGCACCCACTGCCCACTGGGGACACCAGGCCCAGGGGCACGGCCACCCCAGATGGGCACAGCAGCTTGCCCCGGCACCAACCCATTGCTCCTGCTCCAGCGGAGCTGTGGCAAAGCACAGCCAGAGGCAGAGTATCCCCTTGGATGACCACAGGGAGCCCAGTGGGAGCAGCGTCCCAGACCCAGGGCTGGCAGGGCTGGAGGCTGTGGGGGCACAGGGGGCTCCTCCAAATACCACTCACTCAGGCACAGCCGGTCCTTGCCTGCATTCCCTGTTCTGCACCCCTATCCCTTCACCCCCTCATCCCTGTACCCCTCAGCCTGGCACATCCCATCACAACAGCCCCCATTCCCCACCCCTGGGTTCCCACACCCCTGGGTGAGCTCTGGCACCCCAAGGCCCTGTGCCAATCCCACTCAGGTGGATCGCAGCGAGGTGATCAAGAGCAACCTGAACCCCGTGTTCGCCAAGATCTTCACGGTCGATTACTACTTCGAGGAGGTGCAGAAGCTGCGCTTCGAGGTGTACGACAGCCACGGCCAGGCGGGCGTGGGCACGCACGATGACGACTTCCTGGGGGGCATGGAGTGCACCGTGGGGCAGGTGAGCCTGGGGACCCCCACCTGGGGACCCCACGATGGTGTCCCCTCCCCAACCCTGGGCTCTCGCAGATCGTGGCGCAGAAACGGGTGACGAAGCCGCTGTTCCTCAAGTACGGGAAGTTTGCGGGCAAGTCCACGATCACGGTGAGCACCAGCCTGTGCTGGGGGGTGACAATGGGGTGGGTGACACTGAGCAAGGGCACTGGGGTGGCACCAGACACAGCGATGGCACCGGACAGGACACGTGGATGGCACTGGACTGGGGTACTGGGACAGCGTCAAACTGGGACATCTGGGTGGCACTGGACTGGATCAGAAGGGTGGCACAGACTCTTGGGGGTGGGTTGGGCTCAGGGTCCCCGGTGGCATCTACTGCCATCCTGAACATCCCTGCTGGGCTGGAGAGGCACGTGGGACCCTGTCCCCTCCCAGGGCACCGCAGGGAGGTGGTGGGCAGGGGGACAAACCTATGCCAGGCACTGAGCACCCCCCGCCACCTCTCAGATCATCTCGGAGGAGATCTCGGGCAACAACGGCTACGTGGAGCTCGCCTTCCGTGCCAAGAAACTGGATGACAAGGTGAGCTGGGTGCCAGGGGGAAGCTGGGCAGGGTGGGCGGGGGGGGCAGTGCTCTCTCTCTCTCCCCTCCTCCTCCCCCAGGACCTCTTCAGCAAGTCAGATCCCTTCCTGGAGATTTACCGCATCGACGATGACCGCAGCGAGCAGCTGGTGTACCGCACCGAGGTGAGCCAGGGTGGCACCGGGGCCTCGGCTGCCCCACGGCCACCCCGGGGGCTCCCCGACCCCACTGAACCCCCGCCCGCCCTTGCAGGTGGTGAAGAACAACCTGAGCCCCATCTGGGAGCCCTTCAAAGTCTCCCTCAACTCGCTCTGCAGCTGTGAGGAGAAGAGGAAGCTGAGGGTAAGGAAGGATGATTCCTGCCTATTCCTACATTCACTATTCCTGCCCTGCGGACATCCGTGCCCCAGCTTCCCTGGGGATGTGCTGGGGACCCCACAGTGCTGGGGACAGGGCTGAGGACCCCCTGGTGCCGGGGCTGTGCCCATCACAGTGCGTGGTGTGGGACTACGACTCGCGGGGCAAGCACGACTTCATCGGGGAGTTCTTCACCACCTTCGAGGAGATGCAGAAGGCAATGGGGGAGAACAAGGTGGGACATGGGGACACGGGGATGGCCAGGGGGTCACCCTGTGTGCTGCCAGCAGAGCCTGTCCTAGCAGCCACCTTCCAGCTCCTCCTCTGGGTTTGGCATCATTTTCTTCTCGCTGCCTGTTTGGGGAAGGGATGGTGGGTTTGGGGTTTTCTGGGGAATCGATCATGGATGGGGTGGCTGGGAGTGGGGGAAGCAGCTGCACCCTGGGGCTGTGGGGGTGCAGGGTTATTGGGCCGCGATGTTCCGGGGCCGTGGGGTCCCCACGAGTGGCACCGGGCCGGGGGTGCCGGGGCTGGGCGTGTCCCGGGCGGGGCCGCAGGCAGCGCGGGTGCCGGTGCCACAGGTGCAGTGGGACTGCATGAACCCCAAGTACAAGATCAAAAAGCGCAACTACAAGAATTCGGGGGTGGTGGTGCTGCTGGACCTGAAGGTGAGTGCCCGGGAGCTGTGCCAAGGTGTGCCAGGCTCCGTGGGGCAGGGCTGCCTGACGCAGGTCCCTCTGGAAGATCCACAGGGTTTACTCCTTCCTGGATTACATCATGGGCGGCTGCCAGATCCATTTCACGGTGAGCAGCGTCCCCTCCCTGCCCGGCGCACATCAGTGGCCCTGCTCACCCCGGGTGACCCTCACTGTCCCCCCCAGGTGGCCATCGACTTCACGGCCTCCAACGGGGACCCGCGGAACAGCTGCTCCCTGCACTACATCAACCCCTACCAGCCCAACGAGTACCTCAAGGCCCTGGTGGCTGTGGGTGAGATCTGCCAGGACTACGACAGGTTGGTGGCTCTGGCAGGTCCCCCAGCGCCACACACACTGGTGATGTCCACCTTGGGGTCAGATGGTGACAGGCACTCAGTGATGGCACCAGAGCTCCTCACACCCCTTCCCTTGCAGTGATAAGAAATTCTCGGCTCTGGGCTTTGGTGCCAGGATCCCCCCCAAGTACGAGGTGAGGGGGTCTCAGGCTCTGGGTACCCTCTGCTGTGGCACTGGTGGGGCTTGCCAGACGCCAGGGGCTGTGGTAGGGGGTGCACCAGCTGCCCCCTCCCCTTCCTCCCTCCCTCCAGGTCTCCCACGACTTCGCCATCAACTTCAACCCCGACAATGATGAGTGTGAGGGTGAGTCCAGCTCCAGAGGGGCCGGATCCATGGCTGGGATGCCCCTCACCTTTCACACACCCCACAGGCATCCAGGGTGTCGTGGAGTCCTACCAGAGCTGCCTGCCCAAAATCCAGCTCTACGGCCCCACCAACGTGGCTCCCATCATCTCCAAGGTGGCTCGCGTGGCGGCCGACGAGGAGCGGACCAAGGAGGCGTCGGTGGGTCCCTCTGCCCCCCCGGGGCTGGGCTGAGACCTTGCACACTCGTGACACCCGTGGCTGCTCCGGTGTGGGGTCAGGCAGCCCCCCGAGCATCCCTGTCCCCCCAGCAATACTTCATCCTGCTGATCCTGACGGACGGGGTGGTGACGGACATGGCAGACACGCGGGAGGCCATCGTCCGAGCCTCCTACCTGCCCATGTCCATCATCATCGTCGGCGTGGGCAACGCCGACTTCACGGACATGCAGATCCTGGACGGGGACGACGGCGTCCTGCGCTCCCCCAAGGGCGAGCCCGTCCTGCGCGACATCGTCCAGTTCGTCCCGTTCCGCGAGTTCAAGAACGTGAGTGGGGCAGCGACGACCTCCTGGCCCTGCCTTCCCTCCCTGCCCTTCCCTGCCCTCCCTTCCCTGCCCGTCCCCGCCTTC
>VXBI01005282.1:413666-423839 GCA_013397375.1 Toxostoma redivivum
CACCCCTGTGGGACAGAGGGGACAGGGAGTCAGGGATGCCGCACGCGTGCCCCCCACCTCCCCCAGCCCAATTCCCCCCCACCTTTGCGCATGAAGCGGCCCTGGCTGTGGTCCATGATCTCGGCAGGGATGAGGGAGTAGTTGGTCATGGCGTTGTCCTTCATGGCAGAGAAGCTGCAGTGTTGCTCCAGGGCTGCCAGCGTCTCCGGGGCCAGCGGGCACCCCAGGAAGTTGCTGAGGCGCTGAGCTGTGCCACGCAGGTCCTGGGGCAGGAGCAGGGTCAGCACGGGGCACCAGCAGGGACGGGGACAGGGGTGGGGACCCAGCGGGGCTCACCTGGTGCAGCTCCTCGTAGGTGACGTAGAGGATGTCCAGGAGGTGCCGCTGGCCCAGCCAGCCCTTGACGTGGTCAAACCAGGAGCCGTAGTGCACTGGGGGAAGGTGGGCGGTGATGGGGGGCCCTGAGGCTGAGTTCTGCCCCCCCCAGACTCCCTCAATCCCTACCTGTGCCCTCGAGGAACTGTGTCAGGAAGGCATCGAAGGAGCTGGGGTCAGGCAGGAACTTGGCCAGGTGGTGGAAGTGGTAGAAGGAGACAGCGACGTCTTTGGGGTTCCTAGCCACGTAGATCACCTGGGGGGACACAGTGCCACCGTCACAGCTCGGGGGATTCCTCTCCACCCCGTTCAGAAACCCCCCAGTGTTTCCCCGGCTGTGGGAAGCCCTGTGGGTGTGGGATGTCCCTGCATGGACCCCTCAGACCCTGGGGACCCCTCTCACCTTGGCCTTGCTGCGCTGCAGGGCGGGGGCCAGGACGTGGGCGGGCAGGTGGGTGGTGAGGAGCCGCGGGCTCTCGGTGTCCCGCAGAGCCTGCCTGCAGTAGATCTGCTCCAGCCAGGGCGCCCGCTCCCAGTTGGGAATGGTCTTGGCTGGGCGGGCGTCTCCAAGGCTGTAGAGCAGCGTCAGGATCTCCTGCATCCAGGTGGTGCCTGCAGAGGTGGGTGTGAGGGCAGGGCCGCGGAGCACCGCGGGGCGCGGCACCATGGCATGGCACACCTTGGCACTGCATTGCAGAGGTAGCACGGATTGGCACAGCAAGGCACGGCTCAGCCTGCGCGATCCCATCCCAACCCTTCCTGTACCAGCGGCTGGGCTGGCAGTGCCGTGTCCCCCCTCCCTGAGCCCCCAGGGACACCAGGCTAGAGCTGGGGACAGTACGGCAGCAGGACAGGGGCCCGGGGAACAGGAGCTCCTCAGTGGCCGCGGGGACCAGATCCGGGTGTCTCCAAATCCGGTCACCTCCCAGCCCCGCCGGCAGCTCCAGAAGAGCCCCTCCGCCCCAGCCCGGGGTCCCAGCCCTGTCCCGCCGCCTCCCCTCGCTGTCCCCGTGTCCCCCCATCCCCTCACCCGATTTGGGGTAGGTGGCGATGAGCACATCGGTGGGGCGGAAAGTGAAGGCGGCGGCGAAGCCGAGGGACTCCTGCGTGTGGAGGTGGCCGGGCAGGGAGATGCCCTCAAAGGTCTCGGTCACCTTCATGCGCTCCATGGCCCGGCCGGGAGGGACGCGCCGGGAGCCGCTTAAATAGCGGCGAAAGAGGAAGCGGCCCCGGCGGGCGGGGGGCCGGAACCCCCCGGCACATTCCTGCCGGGGAGCCGGGAATCCGGCCGCGCTGGGGCCAGCGCCGGGAGAGCGCTGCTGGCAGGGGCTGGGACACCCGGGATGGGATGGATGGGATGGGAGGGGATGAGCGGGATGGAAGTCCTCCCTTCCCGGACCCACCGCCGCAGCCGGGAGAAACTTGGGGTTCGCGTCAAGTCGGGAAGGGGACCAGGAAGCCCGAGGGACGCCAGCCCCACACCATCCCCACTCTGAGCTCCCCATGGCTGGCATCGGAGGAGAGGGTTCCCGTCCGAGGATGAGGTGTCCAGTCGGAATAGTCATCTCCACGTGGCTCCATGCCATTCCCAGAAGCTCGACCAAGGCCTCTTGCTAGGAAGGACACCACAGCTGGAGCCAGCAGGGATGCGCAGCATCCGCAGGACAGCGGTGCCTCAGTTTCCCCTCGGGACGATGCAGCAGGACCGGAATGTGAGGGATCCAAGCACACATGGAGGAGCAGCAGCAGCCCCACAGCACGGCCGTGCCACCCCGGCTGCTTCCCCCCGGGCATGAGGCTGCTCCGGCGCCATGGCGGGGGGTGGCTCTGGGGTGGCTGGAGCCCATCCCAGACCCGTCACCGCACGCAAGCCGGAAAACTTAATCCAGAGCCGTCGCAGACAGGGACTGCCCAAGTGTCCCAGGGCCCGGGTGAGCGGGGCCAGGGGTGTTGGGGATGCTGGGGGTGCCAGTGCTGGAGCGGGGGTACCGATGGATGCCGGTGCTGGGGAGGCTCAGGCGCGGATGGGACTGGCGCTTTCCCAACAGAAAAAAATCTGGGCTTCATTAGATGGGTTGGGAGCGTCACCGCGGCTCGGAGAGGCCCTGGCACGGCACAGCCACCAGGGCTGGGCTGGGGAGGCCGTGGTTGAGGAGCCCTGGCACCGCTCAGCGGGCACAGGGCACCCGGGGAGGGGTAACGCTGCGCTCCTGGTTATTCATTGACGGCGGGAGGGGACTGAGGAGCGCGGGGCAGCCATCCCAGTGCATGTGCTCACACGGTGGTGGCAGGTTCCCCCTTGTCCCCAGCAGCACCCAGCAGGAGAAGATGCCAGGCGGGAGCGTGTGGGTGCTGGTGCTGGCGCTGGCTCTGCCCAGCACTGGACAGCAGTACCTGGAGGAGGCCAAGCGCATCATGAACATCACACCGGTCATCGATGGGTGAGCAAAGGTCACCTGGCCCCGCAGCGTGCCCCTGTGGGAAAATCCCAGCTGGGAAATCCTACCGGGACAGGCCAGTGGGGGATTCCTGGGCCGGGCATTCCAGGGCTGTGCGGGAACGGAGAACAACTTACCCAGGGGATCTCCATGCCAGGCACCCCAGGGCTGCGTGGGGACAGGGGACAGCTTTCCCCGGGATCCCGTGAGACCGTCCGTGCAGCCAAGGGGATCCCCGGCGCCGCAGCCCAGCGGGATTGGGCAGGGTACCGGGAAGCGGGGGTGAGGCTGCCCTAGGGGGAAGTTCCTGCTCAGCCCTCAGTGGTGTCCCCGGTCCCTTCTCGGGACCCTCCGGAGGCTCCGGTGCCCTGCAGCATTCCCTTGTGGATCAGTGCTGCGCCACTGGCACAGGGAGCAGGGCAGGGGGGGCAGGGGGATGTGGGACTGTGACAGGAGAAGGAAGTGGCGCCCAACCCGGACCCTGCCACTTCCCCAGTGGCACTGCTGGGTGCGGGATGTGCGTGCCAGGATGTCCCTGCGGTGATGGCTCTGTCAAAGGGATGTTGGGCTGGCTCCCCTGGGTGTGAGGGCTGATGAAGGGTTGGAAAGGTGCACGGGAGGGTCCCCTGGGAGTGGCCTGGACAGCTCCTGGCTGGAACTGCTTGGGTGGCTTTTGGCTGAGGGGACGGGTGGGTGGACAGATGGACTGGGGAGGCGGGGTGGAGGAATGGATGGTGGATAATGGATGGATGGATGGATGGATGGATGGATGGATGGATGGATGGATGGATGGATGGATGGATGGAATGACAGCCAGATAAGGGGACAGTGTGTGAGGCCAGCCAGGGGATTTGGCATCCTGAGGGTGAGTGCGCAGAGGATCAGGCCACTCCTCAGTGCCACCCCGTCCCTGCCCAGGCACAACGACCTGCCCTGGCAGCTCCTCAGGAAGTTCAACAACCAGCTGATGCTGCCAGCAGCCAACCTGACAGTGCTGAACGACACCCACACCAACATCCCCAAACTGCGCCAGGGGCACGTGGGCGCGCAGGTGAGAGCATGGGGACGGACATTGGGGTGAGCTCTGGAGAGGGCAGGGATATCAGGGTGAGCAGGAGCACCAGTGAGGATACCAGAGAGGGTGGGGGGCACTGGTGTGGGCAGGGACACTTGGAAGGACCCCAGGGTGAGCACTGGGGTTCTTGGGACAGCACCAGGACTGATGGAGACACTGGGGAGGGCAGCAGGGTGGGCAGGGCCCGTGCTGCCGTGCTGACAGAGTGCCCGTGGCAGTTCTGGTCGGTGTACGTGCCCTGTGAGACGCAGAACAAGGACGCAGTGAGGCGCACGCTGGAGCAGATGGACGTGGTGCAGAGCATGTGTGACCTGTACCCTGAGACCTTCACCTGTGTCACCAACAGCCAGGGTGAGTGGGGACAAGGCACCACGGGGGTGCTGATGAGCTGCGCCCACCCCAGCTGATGCCCCCATCCTCCCACAGGAGTCCGTGAGGCGTTCCAGAGCGGGAAGGTGGCCAGCCTCATGGGGGTGGAGGGCGGCCACTCCATCGACAGCAGCCTGGGCGTCCTGCGCAGCCTCTACCGCCTGGGTGCTCGCTACATGACCCTCACCCACAGCTGCAACACCCCCTGGTAGGACCCCCGTGGGGCACCGAGGGTGGCAGTGCTGGCACGGGGGATATGGTCAGAGGTGTGGCCGCTCTGATGCTCTCCCTGCTCTGCAGGGCTGACAACTGGCTGGTGGACACCAAGGATGAAAAACCTGTGCACCACGGCCTTTCAGCCTTTGGGAAGGTGAGGAATAGCATCAGCAATGTCCAGGAGCAGTGGCATTGGAGGAATGTGGTGCTGGAACACACTGACCCCATGCTGGGTGCAGTGCTCCATCCATCCATCCATCCATCCATCCATCCATCCATCCATCCCAATAGCCAAAAGCCACCCAAGCAGCTCCATGGGGGGACCACTCCCATGCACCCCCCAGCCTCATCCCTGTCCCTGTAGATGGTGGTGGAGGAGATGAACCGCCTGGGCATGATCGTGGACCTGGCCCATGTGTCAGTGGACACGATGAAGGCAGTGCTGAACATCTCCAAAGCCCCCGTCATCTTCAGCCACTCATCTGCCTACGGCATCTGCCCGCACCGCCGCAACGTGCCCGATGACGTGCTGAAGCTGGTGGTGAGTGTGGGGGCATGGCAGGGGCAGGGCAGGGACTGGGGAGGTCTGGGGGCTCAGGGCTGTTCCCCTCCAGGCCTCCACGGAGAGCTTGGTGATGGTCAACTTCTACAATGCCTACGTGACCTGCAGTAACAAAGCCACCCTGTCTGATGTTGCAGGTGAGGAGGTGCCCAGGTGGGTGGGGTGTGGCAGTGACCCCCCCCCTGCCCTGCTCACCCCAATCCCCCTCCCCACAGACCACCTGGACTATGTGAAGAAGGTGGCTGGTCCCCAGTTTGTTGGCTTTGGTGGCGACTATGATGGGGTCACAGGGTAAAAGGGGTGATGGTGCAGGGTGGGATGGGACAGCCTGTCCCCACCATGGGGACTTCCTGAGGGGTGGGGGTGTCTCCCCCTGCACCCTGTGTGGGCAGCTGGGGGTGCTGGGAGTGGCCCAGCTGTGAGCTGTGGGGTGGCACAGGCTCCCCACTGGCCTGGAGGATGTTTCCAAGTATCCTGCATTGGTGGCCGAGCTGCTGGCGAGGAACTGGACGGAGCAGGAGGTGAAGGGGGCCCTGGCTGAGAACCTGCTCCGGGTCTTCAGCAAAGTGGAGGAGGTGAGTATGGCACAGGGATGTACAGGGCAAGGGGACACTTGGACCATGGGGAAGTGGCACAGGGACATTGGGGCAGCAGACACAGTTGGAACATCAGGGCGTGTGGCACTCAGAAATTTATGGGGACACGGAGGCACAGGGACACATGGGGCACAGGGATGTGCGTGGGGTGGTGAGGGGTGGCAGGGGCTCTGTGTGGATGGGCACTGCCCATCACAGCAGGAGCCCACCTTGTCCCCACGGCAGGTGAAGGAGAGCCTGCAGGGCACAGCCCCCCATGAGACCCCCATCGCCTTCGATGAGCTGGAGGGGTCGTGCAGAACCAGCTACGGGTACACCACCGGTGCTGGTACCGCCCAGCGCCCGCCGGCAGCCCTGGCACTGGCGCTGGTGCTGGCACTGGTCCTGCTCCTCTCCGAGCTCTTCTAGCCCCCGGCTGCCACCGTGACCCTGGCACCGTGCCCAGGGCTGCCGCCTGGGATACGATCCTGCGCTCCTTTCCTGCCGGACCTGCCGGCAAAATAAAACCGTGGCTCGAGCAGCGCCGGCAGCGAGTGTCCGTGTGGGGTTCTGCGGGACCCCCGCGCCACCGTGGAGATGTTGGGCCACCCCGGCATGCCACCGGCCACCTCGGCATGTCACCAGCGGGGCAGAGCAGCAGGGTCCCGGCGGCGCTCACACCGGGAAGCTGTAACAGCACCGGGAGTGACACATCCTGCAACACCTGGCCAGGGCTCTGCAGCGCTGCCTCCGCAGGATGCTTCCATTAATCATTAGTTAATTAATTGGCTACTTAATTATCTCCTTAGCAATTTCCTCCCGCATTCAGGAACAGCCTGTCGGAGCGGAGGCGGGAGAACAGGCAGGAGAAGGAGAGCCATCTTCCTGTGGCATTCGGGGTTTGGCTGAGGCACAGCGCCCGTCTGCCAGCCGGGCACGGGGAAGGGACTGGGGACAGGGAAGGCATCCCAGGAAACAGGACAAAAATGGGAACAGGGAAGGGAAGGCTGCACCCGCAGCCCCGCCCCTGGGCAGGTGCTGATGGCAGGATGGGTGCGGTGCCACCTCGGTGCGGTGCCAAGCCCGGGGTCTCCCTTCGGGGAGCCCAGCTTGTCCCCACGAGGGCTGGGTTACGGTGCAGGGAGCTGGGCTGGCCCAACCCTAATGGGGAAGGGAGCTGGGCTCAGCTGCTCCGGGCTCTTGCTCATTCTGGTCCCCCCGGTTCGGCCACATGAAAGGGACAAGTCCCTGCAGGAGTGGTGACAGTGGGGGAAGGGGGTTGTCCTCGCCCTCCAGAATCCCCAGAGTGAATACCCCGAGCCACTTCCCAGCTCCTGGATGGGCAGAGTCTCTGGGAACAAGAGCAGTCCCTTCCTCCTCCTCAGGTCCAGGGCAGCCCCCTGGCACCAGGTCCTGTCACAGGGCAGGGGTCACGATGAGACAACGGGGACCAGAGACCCAACGGGCATTCACACTCCCAACACACACTGGGGTGTTCAGAGATTGTTTATTTAAACCCACAGAAGGGCATGGACACGGTTTGGGGGAAAAGAAGGCAAATAAGACAAACTTAAAAAAAAACACCAATGAAACCACACAGAGACAGCCCGGGGAGAGGGACAGGGGGCAGATCTGGAGCCCCCAGTGCCACGGGGACACCGTGCAGGGAGCCAGGAGCCAGGCACAAATCTCCAGGGTCCGCTGCCTCCTCCTCCTCGGTGGCGAGGAAGGCTCTGTGTCACCAGCCACACGCTCCAAGGCCACTGAACTCAGGAAAAATAATCAACGCAGCGGGAAGTGTTTGTGCTGGGGAGGTGGCCCCCGTGACATCCCCCAGAGGTGAAAGTTCCTCCTGGGAGACCCAACGGAAACAGCGTTTCCTTCCTGGAGAGCTTCCAGCAATCCAGCAGCTCCGCGGTGCAGGGGATCGCGCGGGGGGGGGGGCACAAACAGTTCCAGCCCCAGGGGAAGGTGACAAAGGACAGGGATGAATAGCGGGAGGGGACACAGAGAACAGTCCCCATTCCCAGGCCGGTGCCAACAGCGAGGGGACAGATGATATCCAGGGACGAGGCACAGGGATCGAGACAGAGCTGCCCCCGGGATGGTTCTGCATTCCCTGCCACACCCACCCAGCAGGGGGACATTTGGGGACGTGTCTGCAGCCACCACAGCTGCTGCAATCCGCTCCCAGTGCTGGACATGGGTCCCCACTGGTCCAAACTGGCAGTCAGGGCCGGGATAACCATTTCCAGCTGGCAGTGCCTGGGGAATGTGAGGATTGACACGCACAGGGTTGGGCGGGGGGGTGTTCCAAAGGGCACTTCGTGGTACGGGGCTGGGGGTGTCGGCCCAACAGGACACGAGCAGCAAAGGGCACAGGGACAGTGACAGCGAGGGAGGGGACACCCCGGTGTCACCACCCCTTCCTGCAAGGCACCGACCTCCCCAGATCCACAGCCAGGCACAGGGCCCTTCCCACAGCTCTGCTGGAGACTGGGAACCCCGCGGATTCTCCTGCTCCACCCAAACAGCTCCTGAGGAACTCAGCCCACAGCTCAGCTCTGGGCAGGGACAGGGAACAACAGAGGAGTTGGGGAGCAGCATCCCGAGACCAGGAAAATCTCCTTAGTGCTCCATCAGCAGCGGGATGTGGGGCAGCACCAGCAGCACCCCCAAACGTAACCCCCCCACAATCCAGCACAGCGTTCCTCAGCCATGGGAGTGGCCACATTCCCACCGGGATCGCTGCCTGCTCAGGGAAGGGCTGTCACCCCCCTGAGATGAGTCCCGAGGCAGGGGGGGCTGGGGATGTGCTGGGGGGCTGCGGGAGGGGGTCCCGGCTCCTCCGCCGCGGCCGCTCCAGCGGTGCCGTGCACAGGGAGAGCTCAGTTCCGCAGGGCAGCCAGCCTGGAGGGCAGAGCAGGAGAGGAGAGCAGGTCAGGGCAGCAGGAACAGCCTCAGCTCGGGAGCAGCTGCAGCCAGTGTGTCCAGGGGACTCCTCTGAGCCCCCCCCAAGGAAGGGCCAGCCCTTCCCCATCCCAGGAAGCCCTGGAACTATGCAGGAATTGGGAGAGAACCAACCTCCGGGACAGCTGGTCCTCCTGGGAGCGGACAGAGCTCTCCCCCACGGCCGAGGCCCCCTCAGGCAGCTGGCTGAGCTGGTCCATGATCTCCAGCCCGTTCTCCTCGGCGATCTGGACGATCAGGCTGTCCACCTGCTCCTGCGGCGTGCTCAGCGTGGTGGCCGAGCTCATGGAGTCCTCCATGACCTGGGACAGACACAGCCCTGTCACCCTGCCCACCCACAGACCCAGCAGGGATCCTCCCAGCATCTCCTGGATGCCTGGCACTCACCGACGTGTGAACATCTAAATTCTGCACTTGCTGCTCGAATTTATCCATCACTGCTGACACCTTCTGCAGGTCCATGGAGCTCAGGGCCTTGTCCAGAGCCTTGGTCACCTGTGCCATGTTTTTCGTCACCTGCAAGAGGAGATTCCTTCAGGAATGTTCTGAGGGTTACAAACAAATCCAAGCACTGTCCCAACACCTCCCAGGTATGATGAACCTTTCTGCAAGGTCTGAGACCACCAGACTTTTTGGGGGACAGGGGAGCCCCAGGGTGGTTGGAAGCAGTGAGAGGGGAAGCTCCATGTGGGGATGGAGCTCCCAGATCCCTGCTGGAGGCTCTTACCCCTTTCATGGTGACGGCTGTCTGCACCTTGGAGGCCACAGCATCCACCCGGGACGCCATCCGCAGCCAGTTGAGCCCCTCGTTCTTCTTGCGGATGGCATTCTCGGCATAAACCCGGGCACACTCCACGTTCTTCTGCTGCAGGGCCTGCACAGGGAGAGCCCACGCCCAGAGAGCCCCACACATGTTCAGAGTGGCCCATGCAGGGCTGGGAATGCCCCAGAGCAGGAATGACACCCCTCGTGTCACTAGGTGTGCCACATTCCCCTGGCAGAACCAGGAGCAGAGGGTGGGGAGGGGATTGGGCCCCCTCCTGCTCCCACACAGTGGGAGGAGGGAATTCCTGCCCCACAGTGCTGAGCACCGGGAGGATGAGCCCCACACACCTTTTTAACTTTGGCTTGCTCGGCCTTGGAGTCCTTCTCAGCTTTCTTGGAGAGTTTCTCCAGCTGCTTTGCTGTGAACTGCAGAGAGGAGCAGGACAGCAACAGGATCCAGCGAGGCAGGACCAGGGACAGAGTCATGAGATGGTTTGGGCTGGAAAGGACCTCACAGCCCATTTCATCCCACCCCCTGCCACGGGCAGGGACACCTTCCACTGTCCCAGGGTGCTCGGTGCTCCAAGCCCCATCCAGCCTGGCCTTGGACACTTCCAGGGATCCAGGGGCAGCCACAGCTTCTCTGGGCACTCTGTGCCAAGGCCTCCCCACCCTCCCAGGAAGGAATTCCTTCCCAATGTCTCATCTAACCCTGCCCTCTGGCACTGGGAAGCTGTTCCCCTTAGTGCCACTGTACCAGTGCCCACCTGTCCTACCCCAGCCGCCCCTCAGTGGCCCCGGCTGCCCGACTCTCTGCCCATGGCACCG
>VXBI01005282.1:434150-473454 GCA_013397375.1 Toxostoma redivivum
CAGAACCCCCGTCCCGGGGCTCGGTGCCGAGAGGGCGGCACGGCAGAATTTGCCCGTTTGTGTGGAGTTTCTTAGCCCCGAAACACCGAACATGCCGGTGCCGGTAATTGTGCACACGGGGAGGGAGAGCGGGGGAACCTCCCGCTATCTCGGGGTGCTCGGCCGCTGCCTGCTCCGGTTTGGGGGTGAGCGGGACCCTCCCTCCATCACGGTGTGAGTGTGGTCGGGACACTCCCGCCGGCCTGTTTGGGGTTTGGGGGTGACCGGGACCCTCCCGCCATCCCGGTTTGGGGTTTGGGGTGGCTGATATTCGGATGTGTTGCAGCTGGGGCGGGAGATAAGCGGGATCTCCAACGGCTCCGCTGGGTGCTGTGACAGCGGCGCTGCCCCGGGACAGCGGGTGGCACACGGGGCACTCACAAACGGGGCGTTCGGCCCCCCCAAAACACTCCCCAAGGAGGTGCTGCCCTGTCCCACCATTGTCACCATCCCCGCGGGGTTTTGGGAGACCCCCATCTCTCCCAAAGCCACCCAGGTGGTCTTGGCAGGGGAGCCCGCTCCCACCACAGGGTTGGGAGCACGGCCGGGTTGGGGCTGTGCTGTGCTCAGGGTTCCCTTCACGCTGTTGGGAGGGATGGAGATTATTCCACAGAGTGGGAATACTGCAGGTCAATGAGCTGGGTGACACTTTGCATCCTGCCCCGCTATTCCGGGTCAGGAACTGCCCTGCTCCAGGGCACTACTGAGGAGCTGAGGAATGGGAGAACCAGCACTGGGGCAGCCAAAGGTCACGACGCCAGGTGTAAATACTTGGGAGATAAAAGAGCTGCTGAAACCAGGGGATGGCATTGGCATCTCGGGAGTTCCGGGAACTCCACAGCAGAGGAGTCTCTTCCACTGGGGCAGTGGGGCCAGAAGGGCTGATTTTGGGTCAGCTGGCGTCAGAAGGGTCTTTTCCTGCCTGTATTTTCCTTTAGCTGAAGGCAGGGCTAAGGAGGCAGCTGGGATGAAGGGGAGGGGAGCACCTTTGGGTGCATCAGTGCCATGGCGTTTGCTGCTCGTCGGCAGGAATCAGCAGAGCCCTGAGCACCGGCTACTGCCGCCTGTGCCACGGCAAGTTCTCCTCGCGGAGCCTGCGCAATGCCTTCGGGAAGGTGCCCGTGCTGGGGGAGAACTCGGAGAAGCAGCGGCGGGTGGACCAGGTGTTCTTCGCCGACTTCCAGCGCCTGGTGGGCGTGGCGGTGCGGCAGGACCCCGCGCTGCCACAGTTCGTCTGCAAGAAATGCCATGCCCAGTTCTACAAGTGCCGCAGCGTCCTCCGCACCTTCATCCAGAGGGTGAACGCCTCGCCCACGGGCCACGCCAAATCCAAAGGAAAGTATGTAGCCTTTCTTGCCTCCCGGGAGCAGTGCCATGCCGGGTTGCTGTGTGTTGCCGTGTGTTGCTGTGTGGTCTCTCTGTGACCCCCAAATCCCACTGTGCCACTCTGGTTTTTGCAGGAGCAGCGGGGTTCCAGCGCAGCCAGGTATGGAAGGAGGCGCCTCCTGCCTGGGTGAGTGCCCAATCCCATTTTCCTTCTGCCACACCACCAGCTGGGGTTCATGGGTGGTGAGAAATGACCACATCCAGGGGGGTTCTGGTGTTCTTCAACACAGCTGGTTATGGTTCTCCTTCCTCCCTCTGACTTTCCAGGATAATCTTCACCTTCCTGAGCTGGGCCAAACAGGCAGAGGCTTACCTGGGGGTGGGAAGAGCGGGCAGAGCAGACTTAGGTGCCAGTACTCTTGGACACTGGGGACAACTGGAAATACCCTTTCAGCTGTGAATGATGGAGGGAGCCACTGTCCCTGGAGGTGTTTAAGGAAAGACTGGACATGACACTCAGTGCTCTGGTGTGGCTGTCAGGTGGTGTTTGGACTCCGTGATCTCACAGGTTGTTTCCAACCTCAGTGGTTCTGTGATCCTGGCAGGCACTGGCACTGCCTCAATCCAGCCCTTTTGGGATGCCCTCAGAGACAACCCTGGGGGGAGCAGATCCACATCCGTGTCCCCTCCGTGCCCAGGCCTGACTGTGCTGCCTCTCCCCTGTGCAGTTGACCTGATCACGTCGAGCCCGCAGTGCCTGCACAGCCTGGTGACGTGGACGCACGCGCACGCCGGGGGCTGCGCCTCGGTGCCCGGGCTGCGCAGCGTGCTCTCCTCCGAGTACTGCGGCATCATCCGCGCCGTCTGGGGCTGCGGCGACGGCCACGACTACGTCATGGACACGGACTCGGACTGCAGCTCCCTGCTGCTGGACAACGCCCTGGCCGTCAAGCGGGAATGGAGCAAGGGCGTGGCACAGCAGCGCTTGACTGACAACGGGGCCGGGGCGGACAATGCCGAGGCTGTTCCTGCTCCCAAAGCCCAGCCTGCTCCAGTAAGGACAGCTCCTTGCCAGCAGCCTGCCAACAAAGGGACCACGGTGGTGCCACTGAGTGTGGAGAATGAGCCACCACAGGACAGGGATCCTTCTCCCTCGCAGCTGGACAGCACGGCCTCTGTCCGGGAGCAGGCCCTGCCACAGCCTGTCTCCCCACTGAGCACTGCCACAGGTAGGGGATTTGCTTCCTGATCTCCCTCTCAGCCTCAGGGGATGGACAGGGAGCTGGAGAGGTGGCCTAGGAAGCAACAAGGGGCTGGGCCCTCTCCTTGGAGACTGCTGTTCCTCAAGGAGGGCGCAGATCCTACTGGGAAGTGCTCAGAGATTGGCTTCTGATTGGGGAGGAGACTGAGCTGTGCAGAAGGGACAGGGGAGCACAGGGTCATACTCCCTCTGATAGAGGGGAGACCCTGCTGCCAGGCCCTTCCTGGGGATATGGAATGATCACTGGTTCCTCAGCACCATGTTTGGCAGATGTTTCTTTCAGCACAACCCTGAAGTTGGGTTTCCCACAGCAACTGATGCTGAATCCCAGGAGGCCCTTCTGTCCCTAAAGGAAAACTGCTGAGTAGGTTTGGGCTGGGTACACTGCCCCAAACCTCACTTCCAGAAGTGTGGAATTAACACCCATTTTGAGTTCCAGAAGTGGGGCTGTGTTTAGCTCCAGCACCCACAGGAGATGTTTGCTGCTGGACACAAGAATGGTGGCTGGGACTCGCCTGGGGACAAGTCTTTCAGTTACAGCTGTCACAAGAGGAACCAAAAGCTGCTCCTGAGAGCTGCAGGGTCAGGGTGGAGCACAGGGAGAGTCGTTTCTGGGCAGAGAGGACAGTTTGATTTAAACAATCACTGATTGCCATGGAGCACGTGTTCCCCCAGAGCTGTGAGTCTGCTGCTTTTCCTTGTAACGCACCGTGTTCTCCTTCATTCCCTAGGCCAGTTGAGTGGGAAGCAGGTTCTGTCTGCAACGTCGGATGAGCGGGTAAAAGACGAGTTCAGTGACCTTTCTGAGGGGTGAGAGAAGAGTGGGTTTAAAATAGCCTAAATGTCTTCTTTGCCAGTGGGAACTCCCCAGCCTGGAGAGCTCTTTCTCCAGCAGCGCCGGGGGCTCGGAGCGGTGCCTCTGCTGCAGCCTCACGTAGCTCATGGCACTGAGGCTTTGAGCTCCCTCCTCTGCTCTGGGGGGTTTGCACACACCTGTGCTCCGTGTTTGGGGGCTGCTTCCAGCAATCCTGGCCCTGTTTTGTCCCCTCTCTGTGCTGGGGAAGGAGCCATGCTGGGAGCTGCTGCTCCAGCCCCTCAATCCCTGGGCAGTTCCCTCCATGCCTGGGGCTGTGGGAGAGCAGTGGGAGTGGGGATGCAGGCACGGGGTGGCACATGGAGAAACCACCCCTTCTGCTCCCAGGGAGAGCCATTACCTGGGACAGAGGAGCAGGAGGGAGTTGGCAGCTCCACAGTCTGTTCTGAGCAAGGATTTGGCTCAGTCCAACACAGTGTTTGGAATGGGGCTGTAAATACAGGAATCCAGGCATTCCGAGTCTAAAGGGTCAAGTGCAGAGTGACTCGTGTCAACTGAGCTTGTCAGCTGTCACATGAAAAGGGCCGCAGCAATTTATTGCCTATTTCCTGTCTTCAGGAATGAGCTGCTTCTTGTGTGGCTTAAGGCCTAAAAGGAGGGAAAAGAAAAATCTAAATGTGGCTGTTACATTTGAGGGGATACAGAATGACCCGCAGCTTCGTCAACCTGCACCAGACAATTATGTGACATTCTTGCTCCACAAAATTCCTTTTCCCAGTAGAGGAAGTGGCAGCCACATCCCTCACCCATGAATAGATCCTTTCAGCAACAGCCCTTTTTTTGTTCTCCTGACAGTGGTTTGATTATTCTCGCAGAGATTTAGCCCTAAAAGGACCTGATTTGGGTCTTTGCTGTGTTCACCGGCGCTGTGTTTGTGGGGAGGAGAACACGTGGAGCTGTGCTGTGCTGTGGGGGAGATGGATGTGCTGGGAATGGGGAACTGCTGGTGCCGAGGATCAGCCCAAAGTCACGTTGGTAAAGGGCAACTTCTCTCTCTCAGGGACTTCTTGAGTGACGATGAAAGTGAGAAGAGAAACGTGCAATCTTCAGATGACTCCTTCGAGCCTTACCCCGAGAAGAAGTAAGGGGCTCTCAGGGTGGGTGGGGGGCTGGTGGCCACCCCCATGGGGCCAACGTGTCTTTCCTTATGGCTCTGTTCCCCACAGAGATGTCCCCAAGCTCCCCACTGGGTTAAATTGGCTGGGCCCTCATACCCAGCCTGGCACAGCCACAGCCCAGCTCCTGTACCTGGGGCTGTGTGTGCTCCTGCTCTGCCAGGTCACAGTCAGGTGTAACAGCTGGGGACACTTTGGTGGGTCTAAAACCAAGATCAAGTCTTAAACCTCTGTCCTTGTTCTTTCTTGGAGGGTTTCTGGCAAGAAAAGCGACAGCAAAGAAGCAAAGAAGGCAGAAGAGCCCAAAATAAGGAAGAAGCCGGGGCCTAAGCCAGGCTGGAAAAAAAAGATCAAATGTGAACGGTAAGGAGGGTCTGTCAGGGCTGGGCTGGGCTGCAGCCCCACGCCCACAACACCTCACACATCTCTGCTTGCAGGGAGGAGCTGCCCACCATCTACAAGTGTCCTTACCAGGGCTGCACTGCTGTCTACAGAGGGGCTGATGGCATGAAGGTGAGCTCAGGCTTTTCTCCTGTCCCACACTGGTGGCTCCCAGTACTCTGGAGCCACTTCCATGTGAGCAGAGGATCCCTGATGGGTTTCATTCCCCATCCTGCACTGCAGGAGGCAGTGAGCCACTAAAAGCAGCCTGCTGGAAGTCCTGGCCTTTCCAATGTGCTCTGGCTCTCCCTGTTTCTCCTGTCCTGGAAGCCTGCCTCTGGCTCACAGCAGCCTTTGGAACAGGCTCCACTGTGTCCAGCTAAAGCCTCTGCAGCCAGGGGTAGCTTGGGATGCAAATCCTGGTTTTGCTTATGGTGGGCTCGGTGTTTGGGGATCCAAGCTGTTCCCTGTCAGCAGCTCTGTCCTTGCTTTGCAGAAACACATCAAGGAGCACCACGAGGAGGTGCGGGAGAGGCCCTGCCCTCACCCTGGCTGCAACAAAGTGTTCATGATCGACCGGTACCTACAGCGGCATGTCAAGCTCATCCACACAGGTGGGTCCCAGCACAGCTGGCAGTCACACACACCCACTGCCCCCTGCCACCCTGCTTGGAGGTGCTGAGGCTCTGGGAGCAGGGGGACAGGACTCCCTGTGTGCCTGTGAACATGGAACAAGCTGTTGTGCAGGGGACATGAGGCAGGGGAGGGGTTCAGACTCCTGCAGGGAGTGTGGGCAGCTGTGTGTGTGGGGCACGTTCCAGGAACTGAGCAGAATCTGTGACTCTCCTGTTTCCCGTGGCAGAGGTACGGAATTATATCTGTGATGAGTGTGGGCAGACCTTCAAGCAACGCAAACACCTCTCGGTCCATCAGATGCGGCACTCAGGAGCAAAGCCCCTGCAGTAAGTGATTCCAACAGGGATCAGAGGTGTCAGTCACTGACCCTGGCACAGTAATTGTGGGATACAAACCCTGCCTGCAGCTGGCAGCATCCTGGCTGGATCACTTTAAACTGAATCAATGAGGAGAGGGTCACGAAGCATCAGGTCACCTCTGCTATGAGGAAAGGCTCAGAGTGCTGGGTGTGTTCAGCCTGGAGAAGGCTCCAGGAGACCTTAGAGCCCCTTGCAGTGCCTAAAGGGGCTCCAGGAGAGCTGGAGAGGGACTTGGAACAAGGTCCTGGAATAACAGGACAAGGGGAATGGCTTCCCACTGCTAAAGGGCAGGGTTAAAAGGGATAGTGGAAGGATACTCTTTCCTGTGAGGATGGTGAAGCCCTGGCACAGGTTGTGGACTCCCCATCCCTGGAAGTGTTCAAGGCCAAGTTGGATGGGACTTGGAGCAACCTGGGATAGTGGAAGGTGTCTCTGCCCTTGGCAGGGGGTGGGATGGGATGTGCTTTAAGATCCCTTCCAACCCAAACCACTGCAAGATTCTGTGATTCAATTAAGTGTCCATTCCCAGCACCTGCTCCAGCCCCAGCACTGTCCCTGGCTGAGCCACCAGGCAGGTGCTGAGCCCCCTTTGCCCTTGGCAGGTGTGAGATCTGTGGCTTCCAGTGCCGCCAGCGTGCGTCCCTCAAGTACCACATGACCAAACACAAAGCCGAGGCCGAGCTGGAGTTCGCCTGCGACCAGTGCGGGAAGCGCTTCGAGAAGGCTCACAACCTCAATGTCCACATGTCCATGGTGCACCCTCTGACCCAGACTCAGGACAAAGCCAAGCCGCTGGAGCCAGAGCCCATCCTCCTCCTCACTACTTCAGGGACTGCAGAAGGCCAGGCAGTGAAGCCAGAAGTGACTGCAGAGCCTGAGCCCACCTGAGGGCACGGGCACGAGTTCCCAGGCCAGCCCCGTAGAAGCCGTTTGGCAGTGGAGATTTTTAATCTACGTTTTAGTCTCCCAAAGAACTCTGTGGAATTAGCTTCAGCTTGCTCAGAAAAGGCTTGTTCTCATGCAGTGATTTCCATGCTCACGTCTGATTCAGCAGTGTTGTACTAAGAGTGTCTAATCCCAGGGGAAGGGACCCCTTCGTGTCCCCAGCCCCACGCACACGTTGTAGAAACCAAGTTGGCCACAACTGTTCCCTGCCTGCACAGAGGTGCCCCTGGGGGCTCGAGGGGGACAGAGGACAGTGGGACAACTTTAAGGAGACATTTTGTTTTGGAAAAGAAGAAAAAACAATGGAAAAAAAAATACAGCATAATTATGAGTCCCAAAGCAAGTCTAAACTGAAAATTTGTAACCTACTTTTTATTGTAACAAGAGCTTCATGGTTATGCTTGTAATAAATTATTTACAAAGTAATTTGAAAAAACCTTGTGCAGGTGAGATGTAATTGAGGTGTGTGGCTGAGCCCATTCCTCAGAACAGTTCCAGCTCTTCCTCCAGCTCCATGCCCACAGCAGGCCGTGAGAAGTGCAGAAGGGCAGCTCCCAGCTCAGGGTCCAGTTCTTCACAGGTGCTCAGGAGCTGGGGAGAGGGCAGGGAGCCAGTTTAGATCTGCTCCTGCTTCCTCAAAGCCACTTCCAGCAACACCGGAGCATTTTACTGCCTTGTCAGCCAAGCACAGGCAGAGGAGAGGGAAACTTCCACTCATGCTCGTGGCTGTGCCTGACAATTCCCTCGGACCGGGCGGGAACGGCCACACGAGGGCAGGGTGGAGGATGTGGCCATGGCACCGGCTGAGCACCAGGTGTCCCCCTGCTCCCAGGTGAGTTATGGAAGCACAGAACATCCTCAGGTGAGTTATGGAAGCACAGGGCACGGCACAGGTACAGGATCAGTGCCTGAAGAAGGCACAGCAGCACTCCCAGCTCACACACAGGGAGAAAAGGGAGAACATCTGCACTTACCAGCTGTATGTTCCCAAAGCTCTGGGCGGGGCAGTGTGGGATGGCTCCCAGCAGGAACCGCCGGGCTGCAGAGATCAACTCCAAGGGATCCTGCACAACACAGGAGAGACACATGGAGGCAAAACGTCACCCTCAGCCCAGTCTCTGCTTCAGAAGAGAAGCAGGAGCCACAACCCCACAGGCCAGGCTGTCACTGTTCAGAGGGCAGGGGGGTGTTGGGGATTTGGGAGCAGCTCTGGCCCCAGGGGGTGAGGAACCTGCACAAAGCTCCCTCTGCTCTGCATGGGAAGGTGGGAACAAGAGGGATGCTGCAAAGAATAGGATCAGTTACAAGAGGTTTTAAGCTGGAGAGGAGTAGATTTAGACTGGATATTAGGAAGAAATTTTTCTCTGTGAGGGTGGTGAGGCCCTGGCACAGGGTGCCTAGAGAAGCTGTGGCTGCCCCATCCTTGGAAGTGTCCAAGGCCAGCTTGGACAGGGCTTGGAGCAACCTGGGATAATGGAGATGGCTTGCCCATGGCACGGAGGTGGAACAGGATAAGGTTTAAAGTAATTTCCAACTCCATTCTGGGAGTCTATGATAGGAGAAAAAGAGTCTAGGCTTGGCTTACCTGCTCTGTGGAGCCTTGATCAGACTGTGGCAAGACTTCCCCTTCCACAAAGAGCTGGAGCAGCTGGATGTACATCTGGAGTGCCACGCTGAGGAAGGTGGGATCCCGCCGGAGCAGCCCCCGGTGGAAGCAGGGAGTGAGGCTGGAGGGGGTCACACATGGGCTCTGTTAGCTCTGGGTCCATGAGACACACACAGGCACAAGGCAAACACAGCTGCTGCTCTGATTTGAGTCCCATTGCATGCAGGGCCACCCCAGGAAGCAAAGACAGCTCCAAAACATTGTGCTTGGAGCACAAGGCTCAAGGGAAAGTTCTGGCAAAATTCTTTAGCAAAGGCACAGGGCTCCTCAAACAGCATCGTGCCTGATGAGTGCTCTGTCCTGCATAGCTCAGGTAACTGTGCTCTCCTACAGGCCAGCAGTGCTGTGACCTCCATGCCAGCTGCTGGGGATGCCAACCATCACCTCATCCCCCCCGAGGCCCTGCCCAGCCCTGCAGTACCTGTAGAACGCCAGGGGCAGGAGCCGCGTGTGGCGCTCCGAGGCCGCGCTGTGCAGGACACGGCACTTCCCAGGGTCTGCAAGGACAGGGAGAAGCACTGAGCACCTGCAGAGGGCCTCACATCACCTTTCATACTCCTGGAGCAGCACAGGGGCTGTAGTTTCCTTCCAGGCCACAATAAATATGGGTACTTGCAGGGGGGTGACCAGCAAGAGAAGTTGTCCCCTCAAGCTTTCTCTGCCAGCAGGAACAACATCAGCTCAGTCATTCCTGCTCATCAGCTGGTTCTGCCATGCTCTGGGATAGAAGCAGGATGTTCTCAGCTTTCACACAAGTGTTTTTTGTGCTGCTTCCAAAGGCCCAGCAGCCCCTTCTCACAGGGACACTCTAACCCAAGGGATGGGTCACCTGTCCTTGCACCCCTTGGGGACAGGACTCACCTCTCTCTGCTGAATGGAAGAGAAGTGGCCAGGATGTGCCCCTCTCTTCCAGGCACTGCAGGATCTCCAGAGACCATTCCAGAGATGTCTGAAAATCCACTCCTTCCTGGGTGTCAGAAAGGAGAGGTCTTGTTTCTCTTGGGTTGTGGTTTCACGAAAGCAGAAAGAGCCCCCACAAGAGACTGCACATGCTAAAGGACCTTGGGAATTTACCCCAAGTCTTTCCCCTCATAGGCAGCCTGGATTCTCCCAGGGGAAGCTGCATTGTGGAATGGTTTGGGTTAGAAGGGACCTTAAAGATCACCCAATTCCACCCCTCTGTCATTTCATTACTCATTTCACATGGATTAAGCTCCCAGCTCTGTCTGCTCAAGATGTTTTTCTCCTCCCTGGCTCTTCCCCCAGACTCTCCCACAGGCAGACTGAGACCAAATGGTTATTTCTGCCCTGAATCTGCTCCCTGATCCCATCTGTGAGGTGATTCCCCAAATGGCTGCACTTCAAAGCTGAGGTGACAGCAAAGGGACAGAAACAAGCCTTCACAGGCAGCAGGATGCTCAGGGCAGGCAGCTGCTGGAAGCAGCCTGTCATCTTTGCTCCTTCACTAAATAGCATTAAACCATTTGGAAACTAATGTTCCTCCTTCCTGGGCAGCCCTTCTCCTGTGGAGTACCACATTCCAGCCTGAGGAAAAACATCATCTGACAGATGTGAGATGCTGCACAGAAGCTGAGTGAGATACGAGGCTCCTGCACTACCTGGGAGGTGTAAAGTCTGAACAGGAAACTGAAAATAGTAAATCATCCAGGAGGAGAAATAAAAGTAGTGAAAGGGGAGATAATGTCAGTGAGAGGAAAACACAGGTTTAATCTGATGGGAACAGAAGGGCTTTCAGCAGGCTTGTCTAGGGTGTTGCTGATTCCTTCCTCCTGGCAGAACAAGCTCCCAGCCTTCCCAGTGCTGCTACAAAGCATTTTTGGGCAGCAAACCAAGCTGATCAGACACATTCAGTGTCATGAGAATTCCCTTGGGGCTGAACTCACCTTTGGTGCTATCCTGGCTGAGATGAGATCCAGGAGTGAGAAGAACAGCAGAGCAACAAGGAGCTGCAAGGAAAAGAGGCTGCCTGTTAGTTGTGCCTGTAGTGGTGACTTGGAACTTGTCAGGGAACACAAACATTTCACCAGATACATTCCCAGACTGGACCTGGATGAGCCACAGAGAGTTTCACCTGCTGGGACCCCAGTTACCCCCAGCCCTCCCATGGTTCCCACTCCCCCTGGCACTTTCCAAGAATTTAGAGGTGAAAGCTGCAGTTGTGCCAAGTGTACTCAGTGGCAGCAGGTTCTGACTGGCAGCTCCTGGCTCCAGACCAGTACAAACAGTGGAGGAGTCGATCCCACAGGAAGAGGAGCTGCAATAAAACCTCCAGAATAAACACCAGGCCCAGGTTCCACTTCAGCACTGTCACCTGCGAGCCTCTGGCACAGGGACACTCCCCATGCTGAGCTCTGACCCCGGCTCTTCCCTGGAAAATCAACAGCCAGAGCTGCTGGGCAGCAGCCCAGCCTCCTCAGCAGAGCCCTCCAGAAAATTCCCCTTGCACTGAGGTGACAGAGCCATTTCCAGGACCAGACATGAGAAAACCCTCAGGAAATCTGTCTCTGGGAATCCCAGCACAACTTCCCAGAGCCCTTAAAATGCCTGCACTGCTGTCTCACAAACTTCCTGCATCTCCTTAACTTTCCAGCCAAGTTGCCCAAGCTAAAATCCACAAGGACTGTTGTTGGAGGGAGAGGGAATCCTGGCACACCACAGATGGAGCTCTCTGTCTCTGCAGGGCTCTCTCCAGCTTCAGTTTATAAAGCAGCTGTTGAACAGCCCTCCCAGACTTCACAGGAGCCAGAGTCTGAGTAAAAGTTTAAGCTTGAAAAAAACCTTTGCCTTCAGGATAAGGATTTAGCAACTGGCAATTTACAGCCACCTTTTATCAACTATCCACCAGCAACATTTCCCAGCAGGGATTCCCAGGGATGCAGCACTATCTCAGGACAACTTCTCTCAGTTCAAGACCTCCTAGTTCTGGTTCTCAGGTGCAGGGAAGAGCAGACACATAAAATGCACCCAGCCTTGCCTGCTCTGTGCCAGTCCCCAGCCTCTCCAGTGCCTCTCTCCCTCGTCCTCGTGGTGACTGCTGCAGGATGGCACCATGGAGAAATGCAGCTGAGAGCCAAGGGGGGTCAGAGAGAGGGAAAACTGCTCCTGAACAAAGGAACCTGGGAAACAGAACAAACATGTCATGGGTTTGGACATAAGAAAGGGAAAAAAGTACTGCTGTGAATGAGGAGGAAATTGGGACTTGGGCAAAGGTGCAAGTTTGTGACTGGGACAAGAAAATAAATCATTCTCTCCATTTTGTTTTCCCTGTAGTTGGATGCTACATGGAGACAGTTGTAAAAAAGCCAAAGTCTAGAAGCAGACAGAAGCATTCCCCAATCTCTTTTATCAGCAGTTGGACAGGCAGTAACTCTGTACTACAGAAGCATGTGATTATCACCTGCCATAACCTGCAAGGAGATTCTTACATAAATTCCCAGCTTCTGGGGAAAAGCTGCAGGGCACTGGCAGACAGTGTAAGGAGAGGTAAAGAAGGAAGCAAGCAGCCAGTGAGCAGCTTCAGGAGCTCAGATCTCCCAAATCCAGGGAGCAAAGGGTGTGGAAGCTCCCAGGAATGACTCAAAATTGTGCTAAGGCTTTGCCTTCCAGCCTCCTCTGCAGAGATTCCCTTTTCCTTATGGGGAAGCACTCTGACCCACATTACACACAGGGCCAGACTAAATCATTTTATCACGACCCATTTTGAGTTTAAGCCCTACAGAGGAGTCTGTCCTGCAAGCCTCAGCCCATGTGAGCATTCCATCCTCCAGGACAGCACACAAACATCCCTCACACACCTGGTACTTGAGCCATGCCAGCCCCTCAGTCTCTCCAGCTCTTCTGCAAGTGGAGTCCCAAAGAGTCTCTTCCACTGACAGCAAAGTACTGGCTCCAGCCTTGGCCACCAAAGCTGGGGACAAAGGTGGAAAGCAGCAGCATTAGTGGTGGGTGCTCAGTGGTTGGTTGCAGTCAGGTACAGGCAGGTACTCAGAGAAAAGGGATTTTCCCCTGTCCTTAGTGAAAAAGCCCAAGTTGTACATGCACACATCAGAAATGGGAGAAATTTCACACCTTGGAAATGCAGAGGGTCACTTGTGACCATGCTCAAACCAGGGTGCCCTGGGACTGCTCTGGCAGGACCAGTGAGAATGAAAGAATTGTTCCACAAAGGTGATGGCCATGCTCAACACATGCACCAAAAATGTGTAAAAATCCCTGTATAAAACTACACACCAGGAGTTACACACAGGAGAGAGAATAAAACCTGGGGTTTTGGGGCATTTTGGTTGCCTGTGATGTAACAACCAGCCCACACAGAGCATCAGAGACCAGGACAAACCTCCCAGCTCCCCACTCTGACACAGCCCTTGTGGCAGCACCCCACGGAGCCCAGAGCTGGGATCAGTGACACCAAGGGCCCAAAAACACCCTGCAAATTTCCCAAAGCTTTAAGAGATTCTATTGAATGTTACAACTCAGACAGTGTTCAACACAAACTCTCTGAGCTGGATTTGTCCCAAAGCCAGAGAAATGAGCTCAGTCACCGCTGCAGAGAGGAGCACCATGGGACACTTGGTTTGACTCGTGGTCAGAGCCTCGTTGACCCCTTCTGCTGCATCCTCACAGTCCAGGCTGGCACTCAGCAGCCCCTGGAAGAGGACAAATTACAGGATGGCTCCACACATCCATCCCTGCTGCTCCAAGTCCCTCACTGAGCTGAGTAAACTAATCAGAGATAACTGTAGGGGTCAGCATGGCTCAGCAAAACATCCACCAACAGCTCCTTCCCCCATCAGCTCTGCTGCATTGTATTAAAATTCACCCCCATCACCACTTCCTCCTGCTGCTCCCCCTCATTTTCCTGGTTACTGCTCTTCTCAGAATCACATCAAGAGTTCTCAGAAGGAGGGTACAAAGGGGACACCTCGTGTGGCAGGAGGAGAGCTCTGAGCAGGGCCAGGGAGGCAGAGGGACAAAAGCAGCATTACCCTGAAGAAGTGAGCTGTGATGTCGTAGGAGAGTGCATAGCCTCTGGAACAGACGTTCTTCTGCAGGAGGACATGGAGAGGGAAACAAAATCATCATTCCTTCCCTTTGGAATAGCATTTCCTAAGAGCATTTTGGGTGTCTGGCACAACTACAGCACAGAACCACCCTGTGAATGCTGAGCATCAGCTCAGATGCAGGAATGTGGTTTTTAACTAAGGCACTCCCACAGAGCTGAGCTGCACAGCCCCTGCACCCAGGATGAGTCCAGGATGGCAGCAGCAGATGGATTAACAGCCTTGGGGTCAACAGAGGTTTCTGGCTGTGCCTAATATGACACACAGAAGGGCCTGGAAAGGCCAATCAGGATGATTGCTCCTTGGAGCACAAAGCAGAGTCCTGAGGGAGCTGCAAGTCAAATGACATTCTCCCAGAAAGCTGCAGGGATGTCCCTGGATGTTTCTCAGGAGGATGAGGAGGATCTCACTCCACAGCAAAACAATTCAAAGCCCTGGCATGACAGAGGGATTGGAGAAGGGCTCATGCTCAGCCCCTTCCAGGCCTCCACGGAAATGCTGGAGGTTTGTCTGGAACCCACTTAACCAAACAAAGTGACTCACAAGGATTTACCCTTAATAGTGTCAAATGCCACCACAATTCCAAATGAATGAACACAAAAGTCACAGAATCATGGAATGATTTGGGTTGAAGGGACCATGGGCAGGAACACCTTCCATAGACCAGGTTGCTCCAACCTAGCCTTGAGCACTTCCAGGGATGGGGCAGCCACAGCTTTTCTGGGTAGTTTGGATATGCCCTTCTTCCCCAAATTCAAATTTAAGGTCTTTACCTAGAGCATTTACCAATGAGCAATCACCATTTGGCCCACAACACCTACCAGCTCAGAGTTCACAAAACAAAAGAAGTCGTCACAGTCCAAGACTGTTTTGTTCCCTTTCCAACACGAGGTGATCAGAGTGGATGCAGGGAGCCCAACCAGAATCCTTAGGCAGAGAAGAATGAAAATTGAAATTACTGTCAGCCTCCCCATGAAGATGTGTGACATCCAGCCTGGCAGGGGTGACTGGTAGCCCAAGATGGCACAAGGAAACACAGCTAATTCCAGTGGGTGCCAGGGAATAAGTAACCCTGGCACAGCTGTCCCCATGGCATGCAGGGTCACTGTCACTTGCTGTGCAGTCAGAGGGGAGGACACTGCACACACCAGCCTGCTGGAGGCATTCCCAGCTGCTCTTACCTTCTGTGCAGCAGCAGCTCCTGCTGCCTCCACAGCTGCTCTCCCAGAGCAGACCCATGCTGGCTGCCTGTCAGTCTTCCCTGGAGGATCTCAAACAGGAAATGTCTCTGAGCAGCTGAGCAGCCAGGAATCAGCTTTGGCCTGCACCTCAGCTCCAGCACCAGCTCCTGAACAGGGTGATGGGGAAACCAGGGAGGGTCACACACCAGCCTGCTCTCAACAAGAAAACCCTCTCTCAATCCCACACCTCAGCTCACACGTGAGAGCTGAATGGAGCCTCACCAACAGAGAGGAATGAGGGAATACTTTGGCCAAGTTTAAGGCCTAAACATCCACCTCACAGTCTGAAATCACCTGCAGCCTGCAGAGAATCTCAGGGCTGACTGACATCTTCGAGTGGCCACAGCCACCCAGGTCCAGCCTGAAATTAGAGGACACATGAGGCAACTCACCCTGCTAGCCCAGGGGAAAGCACAGTTCAAATGGAGTCAGATGCTTCAGATGAACACAGAGCTCAAACACTGTGCCTTAAATAAGCTGTAGCTGAGACAGCAGCTCTCCTCTAACCTCCCTCCTCATTTTCCAGCTCCAGCCACTCCCCCAGGGCATTGGTGTTTGTCTGGCCACACAAAGCTGAGTACAAAGCCAACTTTAAAAAGACAGCCAGACTGAGGGCCTCTCTGTGGCTGCAGCCCCAGACCTCTGCCACCTAAAGCAAGATGCTTATGCACAGACTGGTGAGTCACACAGGGCCACTTCCCAGCTCCCCCTTCCAGCCAGACCAGAAGGGAATGGCTTCCCCAGCCCCACAGAGGGGACAAGCTCTCAGTGCACAGCCTCAGGGCCAGCAGAAAGGGAAGTCATGGCCCAGAATACCTCTGTGAGGAATCCAGGATGGCGTTGATGATGACTCCACAGGCCTTCTCCAGGTCTCCATCACAGCCACCAGCAGCAGAAGGTGCAGGGAGGTACCTCTGATAGATGGCCCAGTAATGGAAATCCTGTCTGCAGTATGGAAAAGGAGGAAATGGGGAATCTGTGGGAATGGTGCCCTTCCCTTGATGTAGATGGAGGCTCACACATCAAGAGTGATGAGTGATGTGTGCTCAGATAAAAGCACCATGTAAGTACAGACATGAGGAGTCCTCAGCAGACCCCACCCAGCTCTGGATTCCAGAAACAGGGAGGGTTTGTGACAAGTGGTTTGGAAGGGCTGCACATGCAGGGTGAACCTCACACAGCCATGGGATGGGTTGGGTTGGAAATGACCCAAAAGCCCATCCAGTGCCACCCCCTGCCATGGGCAGGGACACCTTCCACCAGACCAGGTTGCTCCAAGCTCTGTCCAACCTGGCCTTCCTCAAGTGAAAACACACACACTCCTCATTCCAGCAGTGCTTGAACTCAGGACAAACCACAGCAGGCAACAGGCATTTGTATCCTGCAGCAACTGTTTATTTACTTCCTGATCTTCAGTGCTTCTCCCTAATTTTGATGGGAGACCCTTGGACTAACGATTCCCTTTCCAGCAGAGCCCCTTGGCCCTTACCTCTCTGAAGCAGAGAGAATGTCCTTTTCAGGGCACACTTCCAGCTCCATCAGCAGCCACTCTCTGAAAGATAGCTGGGAAAAAACAGGATTTAGAAGCAGGGAAGAACAGCAAAGGAAATAACTTGTGCAGAACAGCCACCTGCTGCCCAGCATAAAACCCACTTTCACTTCATCTCCAGACACGATCCCATGTGGATTAAAAGAGACATGAAACAAGAGACATCAACCCAAGGAAATTCAAGCTAAAACCCCACTGGCTCATGGAAATCCCATAAAGCCTGTCTCACACACACCCACCCCTTTGACATTTCCAAACACACTCATCACCTCCAAGCACAGAGACCAGGATGAACGTGTGTTATTAGAAATAAAGGTAAAATGAGCCAAGCACCTCAGTCAGACAGGCTGTGTGAGCATCAAAGAGAGGTTATAACACAGGGGTGTTCCAGCCCTGGACACTGAGCCAGCCAAGCACAAGGAGTCATTCTAGGAACACCACAAACTGCATAAAGACAAACAGGTTTTAGAGGAAGTAGGTTAAAAAAAGAGAGTCTGTCAAATCAGAGACTTTGCAAGGGTGGTACAAAGGGAATAGCTGAGATGGTTTGAGCGAGGCTGAGCCAGGCAAGTGCACAGGTGGCTCAGGGGAACATTGGCATTTACACAAAGCACCAGAAAAGCAAGGATTTCCAGTTATTTGCCTCTCCATCACTTCACAGGGAGCACAGCAGGGAGCCAGGGTGATGGGCAGGCCTTTGCTCTGCAGTTCCTGAGCTTCTATAGCTTGCCAAACTTCCCACTTCTCCAAGAAGTAGGACACTGAAGTTTTACCTCTGGTTTTCTCTTTCTACCCTATCATCCCCATGAGATAACACCAGCTCCCATCCCAGCCCACATGACTCAGCTGTCAAACAACTTTCCAGGCATTTAGTTCTTACTTTCAGGCATTTAAGTTCTTACATGAAGCTTTTGATCACCAATAAGGAAATTGCAAAGGGCAGATCTAAAAAAAAGTGAGAATTAGAGGGTGAATTTGGGTGATGGAAAAGATTTATACACCTGGAATGCCTTTTCCTTCAAGAGCTCTTGGAAGGCTGCTTGCTTCCACAAGCACAGGCTGGCTCTCTTGTAGTTCAGAGAGGGGCAGGACAGGGAGCTCCAGCTCAGGTCAGTTCTGGGCTCCTCACTCAGGACTCCCCGAGCTTCCAAGCTCAGCCGTGGCACGAGGTACTGCAGCTGCAATAAAACACCACATCCTGCAGGTGGCTGCCACAGAACCGGGCCCAGAGCCACCTCTGCTCCTGTGCCACTGCCCAGCAAGCACAGGCACCAGGAGCTGAGAGGGGAGGGCACAGAGATGTGTTTCCACACCGATTTCTTGGTGTTAAGTGGGATTTGCACAGGGACCTGCAGCAGGGAATTGGGCTGAGACTGAACTTTCTCATAAGTTAAAGCAGAACTTTTTACCTTTTTCATCAGGCCAGGAGGAATCAAGGCACAAAAATCTTCATGAGAACAGGATGAAAACTTGCACATCAGATAAGCTGCTGCTGCAGTACAAAACCTGAGAGAGGAAAGAAAAGAACTCCATTGTCTGGTTGGTTCAACCACCTCCACAAGCTCTGGAAATCCTCCATGGGAGCCTTCCCAGCATCCCAAAAACCTGGGGGAGTAGGGAGGGGGTGGATGCCCCATCTCACCTCAAGCAAAAGGCAAATGACTCTTCTGTCCTGCACACGAGCAAAGAGCTCCAGTACTCTGAAACAGAAAGGGCCTTTCCAGGAATAGCCTGAGAAACCCCAAAATTGGCTTCCACTCCAGGAATTAAAGCTCTGCATTCATTTAAGTGGATCACAAAAGCTGCCAGTCCTAAAATATGAGCAGCACCGAGGGAAGGACCCTGGAAGGTAAAATAAGTGAAGAGTAGGAAAGACATTTTTGGTAATTTTGTAACATTTCATTTGTAATAGTTTTAAATAGTGTCTCATTGTAACATTTAAAATTTCAATTTTTCATACTGTAATGCTTCACTTGTATTATTGTAACATTTTGTACCAAATCACCTTTCTGAGGGAAAGCACTCAGACATAGTGAAGGAGCAGAGCACTGTTTGTGCCCACCAGTAGTGCAGCAAAAATTGAGCAGATGAGAGACAACCCACAGCAGAACTGGAGGTTTCTGTAATATAGCAACTTGAAATAATTAACTGTAAATTCAGATTTGGGGTTTCTCAAGGCTTCTTAGCTTCTCTGTCAGCTGATTTAATCTATCAGCCTCTTATTTTCACCCCTGCAGTATCACAGGGTAGAGGAAATAAACCAAGCAATTCTTTAATAACAAAGCCATGCATTGCTGCAGCCCAGATAGGAGCATCTTGATTTTATTTTTAAATTTTACAACTGAATTATGCAACTTGGAAGCTTAGGAATGAAGCATTCCACCCTTTTTCTTTTGTCTCTTTCCTAAACTTGCCTATTTTAGCTTCTGTTAAAATGTCTCAGAATGCATTAACCTCCCACAAGTAGCATTTCTGTAGGGCAAAATTCTCCTCACATTACTGAGGGCAGCTTCATCCTCTGACCACAGCAGGGTATTTTTTTGGAAGCCTGGAGGGCAGTGAAGCCCCTGCACAGTGCAGCCCAGACAGGTCCATGCCCCCCAGCCCAGGAAATGGAGCAGGATGGCCTTTAGCACCACAGGATTCCTGGCTGGAAAACTGACCTGATGATAAATAAGCTGGCAGAGCCTGCCCAGGAGTGCAGGCAGGAGATTCCTGTGTCCACACATCATCTTCACCAGCGAGGAGAGGCATGGGCCCTGCCTGCTCAAGGTGAAACCACAGGCTCATTACATTTATCCCCAGCACAGGAATGTGTCATTAAAAATGTTTAAACACCTCGGAGCTGCTCCATGCTTGTCTGTAAACACAGCACAATTATCATTCCATTCACAGGCTCAAAGCAAGAGGCAGTTCTGGGGTACCTGAGCACAGAACCAACAACACAGATGGCATCTCAAATACTTGTTGTCATCTCTGAAGGCCAAAGTGGCCTCTGAGTGACAATAAGGACAGGAGGAGCTGCCTGAGGCACAGGGTAAACAGAGGCAGAGCAATAAATGGGATCAAAACACAAAGCAAGGAGGAATTGCTATGACAAGGCCCTGCTGTAAAGCAAGGGCAGGGAGGGATTTTCCCACCCAGATAACAGAAAAAACCATTCTCAGAGGAGATCAGGTGGGAGCTGTGTTTAGACACCATTTCCTGGGACTCCTGTTTGTCACTGTGACTTTTCAGTGGGGTTTTTAACAGTGATTCATCTGCTCCAGGGCAGAGCAGTGCAAGGGAGGGAAGGATGCCCTGGCTGGGATCCCAGCCAGCTTCTCAGCACAGCCTTGTTGCCCAACAAAGTGATTTTCCACTGACACGTTGCCCATAATGTTTACAGGCTCTGCTACATCAAGGAGTGTTCCCAGGGGCAGGGCAGTGCTGCTTCTGCTCCCCAGCCAGGCCAGAACCGACCCCAGTCCTTGCCAAGGGGAAGGAATTCCAGCACAAAAGGGATTGGCTTCACTGCCATCCCCACTGCTGGGTTGGAACACCCAGGCACTGGGTTTTTTTTTTGGGGGGGGGTTTAATCCCTGTCACAGAACAAAGCAGAGCCAAAGGCCACTTTGCTGAAGGGATCTGTAACAGCAGAGGAAAAACATGTTTTATTTACTCGTGTAGCTCAGGGTGAATTAATTCTTGGAGTGCAGACACTTCACCTGCAGCTGCCAGCCTGGCACTGGGGGTATGAACACCCAAACTCCCTCCTCAGCCCTGCACAAGTGCTGGAATTCTGGTTATCACCCACTTTTGGTTCTCTTACTTTTTGACTCCCATCTTACCTGTCAGGAGGGTTAAAAGAGGAAGCAGCTAGTAGGGTTTGGCAGAATGATGTCAGCAGAAGATCAACAACCTGAAATAAAAAGCACCAGGAATAAACCTGGAATAAAACCCACACTGCTAATTCCTGCTTGTCAGGCTGGATACCTAAATTTAGTTTTCAGCTTTGTAGATATTACATTTCCTGACATGAAAACAAGGAAACAAATTGGTTAATGAGATTCACTACAAGTTGTACAGACCCACTGCCACTAAGGATGGAAAATTAAGTCCAGGAATGACCCCAGCACACAAGAAACACCCAGACAAGGCTGTTGAGGGAAGCCTTGCTCATCACAGGACTGCTCTGGTAGAAAATATCTACAGATCCAGCAGCTTCCAGGTGGTTAAAGCACAGGAATAGACTGTGCAGGGCAGGATAAGGGAGACAAAAGGAGAAGTGTATTTCCTGCTCTGGGCAGACAAAGCAGCCTTTCTCACCTGCTGTGCAGATGCATTTTCCCCTGCCCAGCCCCTCCCTGGTGGTACTCACGCTCTGGTGGCAGGGTGCCAGCCTGGGGGAAGGGACAGCCACTTGGATGGGGGAATTCAAAGGAGCAGCTTCGTTCTCCTCACTGCTGTCACCCAGGACACCTCGGAGTCTGTCTGAGACCACGGCGGTCTGAGCTGCCACATCTGCAGGGAGGGGACAGGACAGCAGGCATGAAACATTTACAACCCCCCACAGCAGCAAGAACAAGCAAAATACAAACTTTAATCAGAGTCAAAAGTATGTTAGGAAAAGCTTAAATAAGAAAAAAATGTTGGCTGGGACACAGTGGATCAGCATCAGCAGAATTATTTTTTCCCAGTACTCTTTTACCAACACACCTCAGGAACAGTTTTCACACCAGGGAGGAAAATGCTTTCCAAAGGGGGCTGAGGCACCAGGTGAACCCCAGGAGTGGGGCAGCAGAGATTGGTGTGATTATCACAAAGATAAGCCCCAAATAAAGCATGGGAATACATCAGACATTCAAATGTACATATTCATAGCTGGAAGGATTATCAGCTCTGAAGGATTACCAGCTCCAGCTAGCAGTGGCAGCAACTCCTGCTGGGCCTTTTGGCCAGCACCAGCCACACTTTATTCAGGAAGTTTTTGGAATAGTCAATAAGAAGCAGCTCCCTCATACCTTCCCATTGAGCCTGGTCCACAACCAGAGTCCTGAGCTCAGCTAGTTCAGCCTTCAACTGCTCCAAAGGCTCTTTGGAATGGCTGGGCTCTGCTTTGGAGTCATCTAGACAAGGAGGAGAGGAAATGCATTCAGCAATCTCTGCGTGCACTTTCTGTAGAAGGAGAATTTACTTTTCCTGAAGCTCTAACAAAACCCCAAACTGTCAGTCTGCCATACAGAGAGCTTTGTTTCTTCACTCAGAATGTGCTATTTAGTTAATAATTTATGGGTTTATGCCTAGTTGCAAAAAAGAATTGAGTTTTTAAAGATGAGAGGCAAAAAAGTTCAGTTTTCAGAGTTTTCTTCCCACTTCCTTTAGCCCTGCCCCTCACAGAAACATTTGCTGTCCTCAAGCCTGGAGTCAGGCTCAGAGTGCAGAGACAGACATTACAGCATGGATACATCACCAGCTTCTCCAGATGTCCCATGTTACTCTGGCTTTTTGCTTAAGGGAAGGAATAAAAGGAAATTCCTTTTACCACTAAAAAGAGAAGCCACCAGCGACTGCCACAGCCCCAAAACCCCCCAGAGTTTGTTAGACAGGAACAGCTTCTTGTACAGGGGCCAGGAATAAATCACACAGGAGCAAGAACAGCAAATAGCAAAGGTTGAAATTAATACTGGTTGTAAACACGCTGTAAAATGAGGTGCTGGGACCCACTGAGTCACCAGAGTGAGCAATGACAGTGGGGTTTGGGGCTGCCCTAAACCCCAGCTGTGTGCTGAGCCTGGGATGGGGCAGGGAGCAGGATCAGAGCGCAGGGGACAGCAGGGGACACGGCTCAGGAGGGTGGCACACGGCCCGGGCAGTGCCACTAGAGGTCAGTGGCAGCGCAGGAGCCCCGCGGAGCTGCCGGGATCCTGCAGCTCCATCCCGGCCCATCCCGCAGGGATCCCATCCCGGGGTTGCCAGGCCAACCCCGCAGCCAGCCCAGCCTGCTGCACATCCGCGGTGCCCGGGCACGGCTCTGCCACTCCCCTCCAGCCACAGCATCTCCAGAAAGCTCCAAGGGCCCCGAGCAGGGCTCGGCTACAGATTTATCTCCATAGCCAGAGCGTGGATCTGCAACTTATCCCCACCACGCTCTGGGAACCATCCCTGCTCCCCAGCCTGACCTTTTCATTGTGTGTAAAGGAAGGTGTGTTTGAAACACCCACTAGCTGACAGAGACAGCAGAGCTCATTAAATATCCTCATTAAATACCTTCATTAAATACCCTCATTAAATATCCATAACCCTGCCCCAGTAAAGCTGCAGCGATGGGACCCGACATCACCTCCCACTCCAACACCCATAAACCAGGAGCTGCAATCCCTTTCCCAGCCCCTCCTGCCCCCCCAGATCTCCCTAATCCCCTCTTAAAAGAGGATGCCAGCAGTTCAGACAGCACAAGTGTCATTGCACAAGGGATCAGCACAGCAGGCTCCCAGCACAGCAGATTCCAGCCCGGGCTGAGCAGCTCAGGCTGCAAACGCTGATTCATGGAAAGGTCTTGGGGGTGGAATTCAGCCAGCTCAGGCTCAGGCATCATCTGCAGCCTCAGCACAACACAGGGCTCCCAGGGACTGCAAAAATCCCACACAAGCAGGCAGTAAAAGTCATTGCAGGAGTTAGAATTTAACACCTCAATACAACATAAAGGACATAACACTTATTTATATGGATTAAACACCTATTCAGCCATAAATCTTTGAAAATTTTCAATTCAGGAGGGCAGCAGTGGAAAAATTAACATTTCCTATTGATCTATAAGTAAATGTTGTATTTTTTACCTTGTAACACCTTTTCTTTCATAGCATGACAGGCTTGCAGGTATGTGGAGTACAGGTTTGAAGGTATTTTATCAGCTCTGTGAAAAAGAAGAGATTTATTATCCTGCATAACCACAAACTGCAGCTTTATTAAATAAGCACAAACAACAGCTCTTCCATGAAATGTAATTAGAGGGACTCTGAAGCATAAAGAGCATCTGAAGCATTTTTTAATCATCTGACATGAGGGGCAGAGATTTCTACCCAAGGCTTTCACAGCAGCATTGCACATGTGTAGCACACACAAATCCAATACTGTATATGTTATTAATTAATGTTTTAATGCCTATTTCATATCTAGTTGATGTCCAAGATCCCAGAAGAGTGTGAGCTGTGAGATGCAGCATTCACAGATGTAAAATGTGAACGTGCTGAGCCCAAGGTGTGACCTCCTCTCTGCAGGGCAGGCACAGTGCTAAGAACACATCCCATGGGGCTCCCCAGAACTCAGCTGCTGCTCTTACAACTTTAATTTCACCAAATAATCCAGCCTTTAATTTTAGAGCCAGACTGGAATGACAAGGCAGGGCCAAGCACCTCATTTGCAGGCAGTGTTGCAAACATTCTTCCTTCATGAGAGGTTACAGAGGAACTACTGGATGTAAACTAAAGCTGTTCCTGCAGTGCAGAAAAGCACTTTTAAACATGCATGCAGGGCAAGCTCGAGTCCTGAGAGCAGCTGAGTCCTCCTGGGGCATCATCCTGGTGCCCCTTGAACATTAACAGACATTTAAGTCTCATCTTTCACTCCCCCTTTATCCCCTCCCAAAGGGAGCTCATATTCCTGGGGAAATTTTACATTCAGCTGTATCCTTCAAGATTTGCATAAAAAATGTACCTGGCCTGGAGCCAGAGGGACTCCTAAATAATGATTTCACAATGGCCAGAGGATTAATTACAGACCTGAGGACTACATGGATAAGCTCCTCCATGCACAACCTGCAAGCCACAGACCTGGGCCACCAAGAGGTTGGCTGTAACCAAGGTGTCACAGCCTCTGATAATCTGATATCAAATGTCCCAAAAAGAAAGCCCAGCAGCACAGAAAACAACACTGGGATGTCTGAATACCTCTTTAAGGAGTCTATAAAAGCCATGTGTCCATCTGGGGTTTTGGGGAGCTGCAAGAGAGGGAAAGGCAGGTCAGGGGCAAATTATCTGTGTACAAACACATGGGAGAGGCAGAGAAAAAAGCCAAATACTGACCACACGGGGCCTGAGCAAAGCTGGAAGGAACCAGGAAGTGTAATATGGTCGTCTGAAAATGCTGAGAAAATAAACAGAGCAAAGTATTAACGATGTCAAAAGTCCAAAGTGCCATCTCCACACCTCAGGAGTTAATATGGCTCCTGTAAACACAAAATGTTCATGGTAACACGAATAACCACAGAAAAACCAGGTACAGATTAGCCAATGGTTTTTAATTTCTTTCATTTTGCCTTTATTGTAATAATTTTAGAGTTCTTTTGCACAGGGGAATGTGCCTTTTCACTCTCTCCACAAATGTTCTCTATTAAGATGACTCCTCAGGAAGTGGGAAGAACTTCCCCAAACCTCCCTTGCTCATATCCTCAGTTTTTCTTGTTTCCTTATTTTGATTCAGGCTTGGCTTCTACAATTGTTGTTGTTATTATTATTATTATCATCATTCTAGCTAAGCCCAGGAAGAGCTGAAAGGCTGAAAAGCACACAGTACCTGGCTTCTATCACAGAGGTTGGGATCTTCCTTGTGTTTTCAAATATCTGAAGGGCCTTTTCAACATCACGGAGTGCCTGGGCCTGGGGCTGCCTCACACCAGGAACAAGAGAAAGATGTGAGAAATCGAGGGTGATGGTAAACTTACCTTTACTGGTCTGAATTTGCTGTATTGTGATTTTATTTTAGTTGTATGTGTGGAATTAAGGCACATCATCTCCACTTCCAGCCTGTGCCTGCAGGCACAGGCACTGACACCCCGGGTTTCTCTTGTTTGAGTTGTAAGACACCTCAAGCTGCAACAAGTTCCTCAACTGAAAACCAGATCAGACTTGGAAAAATGAAATTAAATCTTCATTTATGCCTATGAGTTCATCACAGGATTGTGTTTCTTGCATTATATTCAGCTACTCTGCCTTCAGTCTATATTACATTCAATCGTGGATTCAGCCATAAATCTTTGAAAATTTTTCTTCCTCTGATCAAAATGTAGGAAGGCATAATAAAGCCAAACACTTCCTTATAAATAACTGTTGTTACCCAAAATACATAATGAACCAGAGTGTGAAGCTGCAGAGTGTAGATTCCATCCCCAAATCTCCTTTGAATATCCACACTTTGATCCCACACCACAGAGGTGGAGTGTTACACTGAAAAAAATCAAAATGTGACTCCAGTTTTCATGAGAACTGGGGAGATCCTGTATTTATGGCCACTAAAACCCTCTGGCTTGAAGCTGGAGACTTGGCAGCACACTCAGCTTTGGAATGGCAGGGAGGCTGAGAACCTCAGAGCTTTTCCAGAGGAAAAGGGACTTGGCTGATGAGAAAACTGGGAGCCAGGGCAGCAGTACCTGCACAGCCTCATCGGTGGCAGAGAGGTCTTCATAGAGCCCCATGTCTTCTATGGCCACCTGTGGGAGGTCAGAGGTGCAGGTGGTCACACCCAGCAGGGTTTGACAGATCCACAAAGAATTCCTCTCAGAACAGACAATGTTTGCTGACCTTGAGGTCGGCCAGTCGTGTTTTAGCCAGAGTGATGTACTCCAAGAGCAGGGCCCGGTGTTTGGTGGGCACAAAAGGTGGGTACATGATGTGCACCTGAAATGTGAAAATCACAATGAGATTTGCCATTGTTACAGGAAATCCAGGTAAAATTCTAACTAATTCTAACTAATGTTTACCTCCAATATTCCCCAAAGAAGGCATTATTGCTTGGTTAAGGATCAATCATTTTCATGGCAAATGACATAATTTTTCCCAACAACAAAGAGACCAAATCTTCACCAAAGTGAAGTGTTTAAACTTAATTCCATGAAAGGAATTCTCCCCATCAATAAAATAACCTTTTTTTTTTCTTATTTCAGGAAGAAAAGAGTTTGAATCATGAACCAGAAGGGTATAACAACATTTATAATGAGCTGAACCTACTGAAAGGCACAAGGACAGTCACTTTGGGCAGTTTTGGACCTGAAAATCATCTCTGCCAGCACCTTCTCACCTTCAGGTATGGTGCAGCTTCAAAGGGCACCAGCTCTGACAGGAACTCGAAGAGGAAGACCAGAGATTTCTTACTGCTCCCATGCTGGCCACCAGCACTCCCAAAGGAAGCCTGAAACAGGGAAAAATGGCAAATAAGACTTTCAGTGTGGAGAGAATCCTCATCCAAGCAGTGCCATAACTGAGCACATCAATCCCATGCATTCTATTTCTGTCAGGAGAATCTTTTGGGAGAAAAATGTCCAGAGAAAGTTTACAGAATCATGGAATGGTTTGGGTGGGAGGGACCTTAAAGATCACCTTAAAGTCTCCTCCAATGGGCAGGGACACTTTCCACTATCCCAGTGGGCTCCAAGCGGGGGGCAACCTGGCCTTGGACATTGCCAGGGATCCAGGGGCAGCCACAGCTTCTCTGGGCACCTGTGCCAGGGCATCCCCACCCTCACAGCCAGGAATTCCTTCCCAGTCTCCCATCCATCCCTGCCCTCTGGCAGTGGAAGCCATTCCCTATGTCCTGTCCCTCCATCCCTTGTCCCCAGTCCCTCTCCAGCTCTCCTGGAGCCCCTTTAGGCTCTGGAAGGGGCTCTGAGCCCTCCCTGGAGCCTTCTCCTCTCCAGGTGAGCCCCCCCAGCTCTCCCAGCCTGGCTCCAGAGCAGAGGGGCTCCCTTGGATGATGGTGACTCACAGAAGTCTCTGTGGAAATTTGCTGCCATGAGAACATTTAAACAAGGCAACTCTGAGATGCACCAAAAGATTGAGATTCATGATGGAACCACAAATCTGCAGGTTTCTATACAGGTTTATCTGGGCTTTCTAAGGAAAAGAACCAGACTGAGACTACAGAGAACACAACCAGTTTACCTTCTGATACCTCCTGGACACTCTATCAGCCAAAGCTGAGCTTAGATTTGCAAACTCATACAAAGGAATTTCCAGGTTGAATTTACCCGGAGATTTGCATCCCTAAAATACCCACCTGTTTACAGTTAAAAGCAACAAGCAATTATCTGTAAGGTCAAACACAGCAATTACAGCTGCATGCAAACTTCCAGGAAACAGGAATGCTTCCTCTGCCACAACCCCCAGCTTTTGCAGTAACAACAGTGCTGCTTATCAAGACACTGAAATCCATCCAAGATGATGATAATAACAGGAATTACATGTCTGCATTCCTAGCAAATAACTACAACAGGAGAGATGGACTTAAAAGATGAAAGGAGGGAAAACTGGGGAAAGCCAAATAAATTTATTCTTTGCAGACACAAAGGCAGTAATAAATATGCAATCATTCCTAATATCAGCACAATCACTTGTACTTTTTTTTTTTTTTTCTTCTCCTTTCTCATTCCTGGTTATCCTGTCTGGAACAAGGCTCTCTCCATGCAGCAGAACATTCCTTATGCACAGGTTGCCTCACACAATTAAAACAATGCTCACCAGTCACTTAGTCTTACCTTAAACCACTCAGAGTAAGGCATGAAGACAGCAGGGCCCTCCAGAGCAGCCTGACGAGCGATCAGGAATGCAGTGATCATATTTTCCATGTCATAATTCCCAAAGGCCTTTAGCAGGAGATGGCTCAGGAGATCTAGGAACATAAAGCAGTAACCTCACACCTTGCTCCTGACAACAGTAAATGAAGTAACAACCCTGCAGTAAATGAAGACAAATATCTGTGATAAAACATAAGGCAGGACATTGCAGCCTGGAGAACCTCTGGGGTCTGATTTTATATTTTTATGCACTTTCAACTGCCAAACATGCTTGGATTCCCTGCAGGGAGTCCAGCAGTGGGATAATTAGTAAGAAATTCTCACAAATAAGCTCTGTTAGCAAATGTGAGCTAGAACTAAGGTTCAGTAATCACTACAGCAATTAATAATGAAGGTAATTATCAAATAACCACCCTGGGCTGTACACAAAGTTTGAGAAGTGGCAGGCACGAGGCCTGGCATCCACATCACCGTGGAAAGTCTGAGTGGAAAAGCAGATGTGCTGCTGCTCTTTTCCATGCAGGAACCCCAGACAGCTCCCATGGATGACTCCCCTGCTCCCCACCCAGCAGCACGGGCACACACCAGGCTGGCAGTGCCCACCTACCCTTGAAGAGCTGCTCAGCCTCAGCCTGGCACACCACCAGGGTGGACACACAGGACAGGACGTGCTGCCAGTTCACCTCGTGGGTCTCCAGGACTTGCTGCAGCTGGCAGATGGATTCCTTCACACTGAATGCCACCAGCAGCTGTGGGAGCAATGGCAATTCCTGTTAGCTAGGACATACAGCCACAAGGAACAGGGGCATACAGGCAAGACTGACAGGCTTTTCTGTGACTTTTTCAAGCTATCCTGAAGCTTTTGGATCAGCCTCCCAGGCCCAAATATCAGCCTGGACTGGAACCAGCACCAGCTACAATAAACAGAAAAACTCCAGTTCTTTCAGAATCCATGTCATGTCCTGTACCAGTGAAAATTCACATCTCCAATCAGCATCTTTGCTCTCATTAAGAGCTTTGCACTAGCAAAAAACCACTGTAGTTCTTTTCCTTCATGCTTCCTCCTCCCAGAGTTTCTGGCAATTGGTTTGGATTCTGCAACTGGATAATGCTGCACTAATTTCCAAAAATCTGATTTCAGGTATTTCAGTGGATATAAACCCAACATAATGAAGTTCTCTGAGTGACACCAGGCAGATGTACCTTGCGAAACAGAGTTGTGAGCAGGGGACAAGTCCTGGTAAAGCTCCACTCCTTCTGCATCTGGATGGCATCAGACACTGCACCCACAAAAAGAGAACTTCAGCAGCAGGTTTTAAAATACACCCACACCACATAAGTTTCCCTTGTACAGCCATTAAAAACTGCTCAGTGGAATTGTGTCTCCCATTTGTCTTTGGAACATGGGCTGAGGCACAAGGACTGGGCCATTCCATTACGGCACTGTCACCCCAGAGCTGTTTTTATGATCACACGTGTGTAGGCTGACATGGCACATGCACAGAGAATCAGCAAGGAATCAGCTTTTCCCTCATTAACCTCTTTCATCTGGGAGCCAGCAATGACACAGCTCTCCCACACAACAGACAAGCAGCCTCAAATCACAGCTCATGGGGATCTTACCAGAGATTTCATAGCTCAAACATATTTCTTCCTAAAAACATCAAGCTTCACAATTACTGATGTGGGATTAGAACCTTCCTGCCCAAAGTTTTGTCCTGAACTATGACCCTCAGATAACTTTTTTTGCCTGATTTGGCACCCTGCTTATACAGACCCCAGGAAGGAGTTGAGAAGCCTGGAGGCTGCTCTGGCTCTGGGTCCTCCAGGCTGGGCACCACTCAGTATGGGACAAAGTTCTGGAGACACCTGGAGACACCTGGAGACCTGTCCCTGCCCATTCCCACCTTTCAGCACGGGGTTGTAGGTGAGAACCTCAGTCAGGGTGTGTCTGAAAAACTGCCTCAAGGAATCCGGGTGAGCCACACTCCCATAAAGGGACACATCGAAGACATTCAGCCTGCAAAGGAAAAGGAAATACCAGAAACAATGTCAGGCAGGTGATCAGCCAGACACTGATTCATTGTCATCAGTCAGATACTGATTAATTATAATCAGCCAGGTACTGATTAGATATGATCAACCACGTACTGATAATATATGATTCACCAGCTCCTGATGAAATAGGAAAAACCAGCTGCACCTTAGGATGAATTACTTATTTTTATTCTATACCCATCTTCTCAAATTGCCACAAATATATACTTTTTTGCATGTATTTTAAAAAAAACCAAACTAATGGCTACTCAACACTATGTAGCCAGCAGATTTACAAATGTGATCTAAGGGGTATCTCTGCATGGAGCTGCAGGTGACATGCACAAAGCAGTTAAATAAAACAAGTTTGGAAGCAGGATTGGAGATTATTTCACCTTCCAGGTGTTTCTGCTCAGAAGCAGTGAGAAAACATGATGGGGAATTTTTGGCATGACAAGAGGGAGGTCCAGGGTTGGTTCCAGCACTGCCAGAACCCACTTTCCTACCTGGCCCTTATCTTTTTTACAAGCACTTTTGTCTGCACATATTTTATTAGCAGAGAATACCAAGCACAAGTAGTACTGGGAGGGGTGGGAGGTGTGTAAATAAGTAAAAAACACCCCACAACAATCCTCCTATTTCAGTAAGAAGTGCAACAGTGGATAAAAACCTCCTCCTGACAGTTTGGAACGTTTCTTACCAGAACCTCACAGCTCGCACCATGGAAACACCTTCCTGCTTCTCTTTACCAACAGCATCAAGCACCCCTGCACCCCAAAACACACAAAAACCCAATGAGAAAAGGACCATGACACTAAACCCCACATGAGAACTAACAGGAATGAGCAATTTGTGCCCCTTCACAAAGGTGACCCCACTAGGGAAATGTGAGAAGCCACTCAGCAGTGCTAAATTCTTCCCAGATTTTCTCCAAAGTGACACGGAGACTCAGAAACTATTACCACTGACCTTGAACCAATTTAAAAGCATTCCCAAGAACATGCTAGTAATGAAGCCGTCTAAAAATGCATATAAATCAGTATTTCATTTCCAAACCCGACCCTAATGCATCTGTGAGTGTGAGCATCTCCAAGCCTGTCTGGAGGCAGGGATTTGCACAAGCTGAATTAACCACCCTGAATTAACAAACCACGGTCCCAACAAAGAGCAGGCTGGGGGAGGGCCGCGTTTGTAATGTGCCATTTGCATAGCAGGAATTCCTTTTAAAAAGCTCGATTTGCCCCAGAACGAGCTCGTAGAGATCAAACAGGTTGGCAGCTTGCACAGCGCCGTTGTCTTGACGATCAGCCCACACCACTCGGAGCACACAGACTGGGAAACCCTTGCTTTGCAGTCTGCTGCAGCAGCACTTCTGCTTTGTGCCACCCCGCCTTGAAAACCCTCCTCTTTCAGCTGATAAAGGAGCTTGGTTTGCGTATTCAAATCATTTCGCTAAGAAAAAAAAAAAAAAAAAAAAACTGAAAAGAAAATTCACTGAGCAGGGGAAGCGAAGCAGAGAACCAGACGTCCTCACACGCCACCACAGCTTTAGGATGTAACACTCTCCTCTCCTGCTGAGGAATACTTTAAGGTTAAGTAGGGGGGAATAAAGCAAAGGAGATAAACTCAGCTTATCTTCAGGCACAGCAGTTCAGCACTGCCAGATCATTACAGTGAACACATTGCTCCCATCCTCTCCCAGCCCGTCCTTCCCCTGTGAAGGTCTTCAGTAATATGGAACTCTTTTACATTAAAAATCCTAATGTTCTCCAAAGATTAATGAAGTGAGACCCCTCAAAGGTGACCCAAAAGTATGGACTAATAAAATATCTTACATAAACCTCATGTAATGCGTTTTGCAGACTGTGAGTGTGGCAATGCAGGCTGCGCAAACGGGAAGGGCAAATGAAGAGCAGGATGCAGACTCCTTTCTGCCTGCCAACAGCCTGCTTCTCCTCCTCCAAAATCCCAACTCCTCTGCTCAGAAGGGCTGGTTTTCAACTGTTAAATGGCCACCTGAGATGGGATTCATACATATTAAATAATAAAGCACTCCACTCGCAGCTTTCCCTTTCTAGAAGAATTCACAAGGTGAGTGAGGCATTTCTGTGTGCACAGTGCTCCCTGCCAAACCTGGGGCAAGGGATGGGGCTGGCAGTGCCCACAGGGATGGAGGGGAGGTGCCATGGCCTGGCATGGGGTCACCTTACAGCAGAGAGAAAGCAGCAGCCTCTGCAGCAGCACCGAGCAGGGAAAGGGGGGAAGTGTTGTCACTAAGGAGACAGGAGTGACAGCAGCTGCACTGTCAGGTGACACCAGCCAGGGGTGTGGGACACGGGAGGGCTGTAAGGAACGTGACAACAGCAGGTACAGCATCTCCCCGTGAGGATCAGCTGTGACACAGGACAAAAATAACCCCCCTGTGAATGTGTTCAGTCTTTGTGCGTCAGGATTTGCTGGTAAATCAGGCACTGCTGTGCTGAGCCCTCAGCAGAGGCACCAGGGCAGCTCAGGCCAGGGCAGGCACGTTGCAGTTCATGAACACTGGTGTTTAAAGACTGCACACCTACACTAGATGTCTTTGCTCAGCACAAAAATAGAGGTTTCAGAAAACATTAGCCTGCAAATCCAAACAGTGAGTCAGCAAAATCGCTCAACGCTGCCAATTCAAAGTTTCATTTACTAGGCAGAAAAAATAAATCTAAGCAGCAAAGCTGATCCTGGCCTAACCTCTGTGCTCCACCTGCTTCCAAGCAAACATGTTAAAAATCAGGATTCTGGGTCAGGTATCTGTATGATGTTACAGCTGGGAGCAGAAAAAAAGAGTAGCATAAAAGGCAAGAAATTATCTGCAGTGTCTGGAGACACTTTAGGAGAACGACAGGGGAAGCAGAGGCAAATAAAATCAGTGACATCAATATTATCCACAACAGCACAGACAAAGCAGCCAGGAAAAGGACTTCTCCTCAGGGATTCAGCAGTGAGCAAGGAATAGAAGTCTTGGAACCAGCAGTGGCTGCACAAAGCTGAGATCACAGCAATACTCACATGCCAGCATTCTCTGTAAGACAGCACGGCAGATCTGTTCAAAATTGACAAATTAAGGGATTGAGTTTCAAAGAGCTGCAGGTCAATGCAGAAAAAGTAAATTGACTCAAAGAGTTTTTGTCCCTCTTAAAGCTTCACTTTGACCTTAGGCTCTTCAATAGAATAGATAAAATAGACAGAAGGGCAGCACTCTCCAACCTTACAGCATTCCATGTCTCATATTCAAATGGAACACCCAAGCAATCCAGGTGAAAGGAAGTTTAAACACTCCTTGATGTGCCACCTTGGAGCAATTCTCCACACAAAAAAATCTCAATTCTGGTTTCACCATTCCCCCACTCTACCACCCTCTCCTTGCAGCTCCAAGCTGTGAATTATTTGTACCCAGCAAGAGCCAGACATTAATGGAATTGCTTTATTAAAGCACCATTTGCAACCAGGTTCACATTGTCCTTACATAGGCAACCTTCTGGAATTCCACCTTCCTTCCCAGCTCTGAAGCCTGCTCAAAGCCATTCTGAAGAAACATGATGGCAAAGTCTGCAAATCAAGAAGGAATTGCTGTTATAGCATCCCCTTTGCACACAGGTGACCTGCTCCTTCCCCTCCCACCTGTCCCAACAGTCTCTGAAAAGCCTCCACTCAGCAGGAATCCTTTACAGCCCTGGAGTAAAATTATTCCCAGGAAAAAGAATCCAGAACTTCCAGGATTATAAAGTCTAAAGAATTTGCAGTTATGCTCCATGACCTCTGCAGAACTCAGAGGGGCTGTATTGGATGAGCTGCACTGGTCCACACTCAGACACTGGAGGGACTTTTTCCTAAATAAACTAAGAAAATAAATAATAGAAATTGTCAGGGGGGAAATGGAACTGTGAAATATTTCTGGCCCAAAATCTCCCTGGGACTTTGCAGAGTGCCACAGTGCCAGTGTATCACCCCTGAACCACACCCCTCACAACAACATTTGAGTTACCATAACTCCAAGGGATGGAAAAATTCAAACCAATTATTTTTTAAAGAGAGAAAATGTGCTAAAATTGCCAAACATATAAAAAAATATATTCCCCAGAGAAATGAGGTGAGGCTTTTGTGTGGTTACACCTCTGAGGTTCTGCCCTGCCCCCAGCCCAGGGCCTTGCCTGAGAGCAGGCGCCGTGCCAGCTCCGTGTCCCCACAGGGGATGTCCCCAACCTGCTCACAGAGGTCACAGAGGCTGCTGCAGAGCCACTCCACTGCTGCTGGGCCTGCTGGGCTCCTGCAACACACAAAAACATCTTCAGTTCAGTCCCTCCTGCTTTCTGGAAGAATTGGCTGTCTCCACCACCATCCTCTGGGCTCAGGGAAGAGCCACCTGTGCACTCTGCCCTAAATGTGTCACTTCCTTTATTTAATTTGGACCAGCACATTTGCTTGACAAACAGTTGCTTTTTATATTATTTGCTTTATAAAAAGATCCTGCAACACACACAAACAAAGGAAAAATGTGTGTGAAAGTGTGCATCCAATTACTTCCTCATCTCTGACATGAAAGTTTCCATTGAGAAACCTCTGCTAGAATTTCAGTTCCAATTTTGAAAGTACTTGGATAAAAATGCTTTAAAAAAGAAATTAAATTCTTAATCTATGCCTTTGGTTCCCTTAAAGTGCTTTCATTGTGAACAGACAAGTAAATCAGTATCAGAAACCTAGAAGATCACTGGGACACAATGAGGAGACAACCTGAACTTCATAAATGGGTGAGTTGTTAGCTCTGTATCATGAAATAATGGAATGGTTTGGGCTCAAATGTTCATCTTGTTTCATCCCCTGCTTGGGCAGGGGAACACCTTTCACTAGACCAGGTTGCTCCAAGCTCTGCCCAACTTGGTCTTGGACACTTGTTGGGAGGCAAAAACCAAAATTCTTAGACTAACAATTCCCTGGAGATTAACTCTGCCAGACCAAAAAAGTGTAAGATTTTGTGAAGCTGGAAGCACCCACCTTCTGCAGAGCAAAACTTTTTCTCCAGTCCAGCTGGTGGACATCAAAGAGGAGCCACCACACCTAAACTGGGCTAATTACCCCAGAGTAACCCCCCAAACCCACAGCAGCTCCTTAATCCTGCTAATCTGATGCCTTGCCAGCACCTGACTATATCCTGAGTCCAGAATACTCATGACTAATCCCTGATTATGTTTCAATAGGCTTTAGGAGATCAGCTACATCTGCAAGCCCCCAGAGCCCAGCTCACCTCTCCAGCAGCTCTGCCAGGCCAGTGATGTCCCTGCTGTGCAGGTGCCACACGGCTTCCAGCACCAGGGGCTCCTAAGGAAATGTCACCATCAGGTCACAGCCTGCACTGTGCACTGAGCATTTGGCTATTGCAAATGATACAGGAAAAATAAACCTGGATTCTGTTTATTCCAACTATTCAGAAGTGGTTAAAATTTAAAATTGACAACACAGGAAATACCTGGTGATGAAAGATTGTATTTCCTAGAAATTTTAGGCAGTTCAGGGCTGTAAACAGATCATCACTTTAAATTTTCATGGACAAGTACTGAATATATTGATCTTTTCCCTCTGGAATAATGCTGATTACACAGATTTAAAGGAGCATGGATAACCCAGGAAACAGGTAACACAACTGAGTTTCAGGTCTTGTTAATGCAGATCCAGATCCTGATTAGAGAATTGTCTTTTAGTCTATTAACTGTTTATAAGTCTCTGTGGAACAAGGTTGCCACTCCCAAGTCCATATCCCAATAGAGCTGGGATTGCAGGAGACCACAGGGAGAGACTCTGCAATCATCCAGGCAGAAAGGCCGATGGACACAAAGGAAAAATGAACAAAAATCTGCACCAGGCACTGCTCCTGTGTGGATCCTGTAACATCCCTTCCAGCTCATGCCCAGAACAGCACATCCAGGAGAGTCCTGAGCCAGCAAAACAGCACTGCAGGGTGCACCTGGCAGGGGAAAGGTACAGCAGCAGCAGCTTCTGATCATCCAGGCAGAACCAACACCTTCACAAAACCTTCCCACCTTGAGAAGGAAGAGGCATTTGGGAGCCTTGGCCACAGGGAAAAGTGAAAGCCCCAGCAGCTTTCTGCAATTTCAGCAGCTGCCTCACACCCTGACCCCAAACTCGCCCACATACTTTGTCTTCACAACCTAAATCTTACTGTAACACCCTCAGCTACAGAGTTATCTCTCACTTATCCCCATGTCTGCCCCAGGACCAGGAGATCTTAATCAGCCTGTGAAACACACAGGTTCTATTTTCAGCTCAGGAGCGGATATCTGAGACCAGGGCACAGCTCTTTATCTGGGCAGATCAGCCTTTTCCTCCTTTCCCATGAGAGCAGTGAGGAATCAGAACTGTCCTACTCATAAAAAACCCTCAGCTCCACTCACAGCACCACTTGTCTCCACAAAATACACCCAAATGAAATCAAGACATCCCATTTGTGAGGCAGCACAAGCTGTTACCTGCTATCTGATTTCTTTCTCTGTCACCTCACTTTGTTTCATCACCATTCCCAGGTAAACAAAGCAGAGAACCAGGATACCAAAGACACTTGGAATATTGCTGGCAAAGCACTTGAAGAGCTCTGGGACTGTGTCACCCCACAGTCAGCTGGGAGCTTCTGCACTGGACATGGAGAGCACCCCAAAACCAGCACCTGATCACCAGGGTGCTGTCAATGACTTTTTGTGGCAGTTTCCTATAATTCAAATAATTCCAAACCTTGACTGAGTTGAAAAAGCAAATCTCATTACTGAGACAAGGAAGTTTCCACTGAATTTGCTCTAAAATAAACAAAACAACCAAAAAAAAACCCACCATCTGTAATTCAGCTCATGCTTTTGTAAGGTCAGGAAAACCAGTGATTCTCAGGAATTCAGAGATGCCATATGCCATGGATGAAACCTCATGGTCTGTAATACCACAGTGTTTCTCCATGAGTTCTCACCTTCATTTTCCACATTTCCTGGCAGAAGAGGGAGCGACAGAACATGTTGTTTGCCAGCAAATCCTTCACAGTCTGAAGCAAGCAGGACAACCTCTTCTGGCATCACCCCGGAAATGAAGCAGAAATAATTCCCTTTGTGAATAACACACTCTCAGTAAAACAATTTGTTGCTTTGCCCTGTTTGCTGCTTTTAAAAGGGTCAAATGATGGAGAGAATTCAGGGGAAAGACCTAAACTTCTCTTCTTATATATCTTGTACTTCTGCAAGCAAATCAAACAGCTCAGTGAATAATTGTCTGCTCGTGTTTGGGGCTTAATCAGAACAGATAAACTGGGCTTAAAGCCAAACCTAGCAGTGCTGTTATGTTGATAAATTAAAGATAAAGCTTTGCCCTTACTCTCTGGTCAGAGTTCAGCAGTGGGACTCTTGAGGGGCTGGCAGGATCCTGGCAGATCTGCTCCATGTTGGTGACAGCATTTTTGGCTGCCAAGGTGGCTGTGGGCACACCCAGTTTGGAGGCCTGGTCCTGCAGAACAGAGACTACATAAAACAGAAAAGCAGAAGACTGTCATCACCAGGCAAGCAAGAAACAAGACCAGAACAATGAAAAGAAAGTAAAACTGGGGTTGCACATAAAGGCAAAAATTCAATATTGAGGAAGAGCTCTCAGGCCTGGTAAATGCTCACCAATAAATGACTCTGGTGACACTCCCTTGTGCTCTGTTCCATCCTGTACACCTGGTTTGGCTGAATCTCCCACCTGCAAACCAAATAAAACCACAAAACTCTTAGATGTCTGTCACACACATTTACAAACCTATCCCTGCACTGCTGGAGCAAATGAAGTGAAATTAACACAGAGCTCCCACATGGAAAAGCACAGATTTCACCTTACAAGAGGTGTGTGCTTAGTTATTGTCAGTTTATGCAGAAAAAATGAGATACAGGTCAAAGTTCCTCATCCCCAGGGACCAAACAACTCAGCAGCAGCACCAGGAGCAGAATTTCTATAATCCTTACCTTTCCAGTTCTTTCTGTGAGCCATGAGGCCATAAATATTTGATGAAACATGTCCAAATGGTGGATCATTTTCTAGTTAAATCCCCTTTTTCTTTTTATAAAGGGAAATACTCTCTAGAGAAAGACAGATCCTGTACTATGGGAGATATTTGCATTATCTGTTGTAGCTGTAAAATCAGTGTGTGAGGAGGGGGAGAACATGGCTGAATCACAACAGTGGCTCAAGAAAAGGTTGTCATGAAGTCATGTCAGTCAGACATGGTTGGTAATTCAGAGGAAAGCCAAGTCTCCCCTGAATTGTCTTCCCTAGATTCACAAGAAGGCAGATCTGACACGAAGGAAAATATACTGGATTTCCCTTTGTCCCAAACCCAAGCCAAGCTTAACCATTTTTAATCTGTAAAACGTTGATGGGAAATGAATAACAATCTCATTTCTGCAACACAGAGCTTTCAACTTCATCTTACTCCTGTTGGTTTTTCTTTCCCCGTATCATGGAAAACTGCATTCCTGGGACATTGACTCCACATCCACCTCCAGTGGGATCTCCCACTGTCCCAGCCAGGCCAGGACACCCTGAAGTGTCCCATTCCTACCTCCAGGAGGAGGTCAGCCAGGTTCTGGTGCTGATCCAGCAGCCGCAGAGCCGCTCCCTGGAGCTCCGCTTCGCTCCCAAAGGGGCTTTTCCTCTTCCTGGCTCTCCCTGCTGAAAAGTTTGGGTTTATGGACCAGAGTGTTCCCAGGGCACCCCGAAATCACCTCCTGCTCCCTGCTGCTGGTGGATGAGGGCAGAGCAGGGGTGTGAGAAAAACATACGGGGGACATGAGAGCAGGTGTTGTGTACTGGAGCACAGGGACTTTGAGGAAAGCAGAGGGGATGTACAAGAGCAGATGTTGTGTAACAGGAAACGAGGGCTTTAAAGAAAGCAGAGGGGGTGTAGAGGGCAGATGTTGTACCGGAGGCTTTGAGGAAGGCTGAGGGGGGTGTGGAACAGCACACGGCGGCAGAGAGAGGAGTGTGTGCAGGTAGAAAGAAGGGATGTACGAAGGCATTCACGCCCCCCGTCCCCTCCGCTGTCCCCGCGGGGAGCGCCCAGCGCAGAGTTCGCCCCGGGGCCGCCTCGGCCCTCACGTACCGAGCAGGTCCCGCCAGCTCCTCCCGCCCGCGCCCGCCATGGCGGCCGCCGCCTCCCGCCCCGCCAGCCCGCGCTGCCACTGGCTG
>VXBI01005282.1:485816-505009 GCA_013397375.1 Toxostoma redivivum
ATGGGGTTCGACTGGAGGGAATGGGGGACAGTGAGTGAGAGGGGCTCACAGTGGGGGTGGCAGAGGTGACAGTGTGTGTGGCTCTGATTTGGGGTCAGTGTTTGGGGTGGGAGTGGTTGTTTTGGGTGGTGGGTGAGTGGGAAGAGTTGGAGGCAGCAACTGGGTCTGAACTGGGAGGAAATGGGAGAGAGGCCTGGAGGGGCTGGACTTGGATGTTGTCAGAGCTGGACTGGTGAAACTGTTTTTAGGAACATCCCTGCCACCTTCCCAGCACTTCAGGATCTCAGTGCTGGGTGTCAGAAGGGCCCTGGTGACACTTCTGGGTCCTTGGGGAGACAGAGCCTGTTCCTGCTCTCCAGACACCTCATCCAGCCCCAGCCATTCCCTGTCCTGCCCCGAGGCCTGGCTGTGGAGCATAGGCAAGGCTGGGTTTGGAAGCTCTTCCAAGGAAAGAGTGGGGTCAATGGTGTGAGGGGACACATCATGATGGTCTAGTGCTCCCCTCCACGTGCACAGGACTGTCCGGGCAGCTACTGGGTGACATGCTTGACACAAGGGGTGTCCAAAACTCCATCTGTTTGCAGGTGGAGCGTTGGATCAGATCTGTGGAGAATTCCATCCCCGGGCTGTCCCTGCAGTTTGTCTCTCTGTTTGCAGATCCCAGCTGAGGAGTCGGAGGATGAGCCAGCGGCCGGAGAGGAGCGACCGGACACGCGGCTCAGCGAGCAGGACACGGCAGGGGGGAGCCAGGAGGGGAGCAAGGACAGGAGCAAGGAAGGGGCTGTGACCCAGGAGCCGGACGGTGATGGACAGAGAGAGGGACAGGAACAGCCAGACCAAATGGTGACTGCTCCTGGGGACTCAGGGAAGGGACACACACTCAAACCTGGGAACTTGCATCTGGGGCAGGATGAGCAGTTTGGTGCTGAGGGCTGGGTTTGTGTGTAGGATCCAGAGGGATTTTCCAGCTGCAGAGAGGAGGCACCAAAAGAAGGAGTTTTGCTGTGTCAACATGAGCACTGAGGTTGGGCCAGGGAGGAGTGGTCTCAAGGAGGCATTTGTTTTGGAACAGGGGATGTGAAGACTTCAAACAGTGTCAACTGAGCACTGAATCTCTTCTTCCCTGTAGTGATTTGTTGTCATTGGGTATCAAGATTCCTTCTGTGTTCTGTATCAGCCCAGAAGTGTGTCCTTGTAGGATTTTGTAAGGAAAGGGGCATTTAAGTCCAGCCCAAATCTCACTGGAGAAGAGGGTTGGGGAAGAAAAGGGGGTTGGCCCCTGGTCTCACTTGTTTGCTGTGCATTTTGGGATTTGTCCCTGATTTGGGTGGCAGAGGATCAAAGTCCATTGTCTGTGTGCATTCCAGCTGTGCCAGTGGCCTCTGCCAGCCCAGGGGCAATGAGTGGTCTGGATAGTGGGTCCCTGTGTGAGCAGTGGCTCCAGGGCTCCTGAGCTGGTGACTTTGCTGTGCCAGCACTGCAGGACACACCTGTGGCTGCTCCCAGAGCTCCAGGTAGGACATGGGAGCCCTGGGCAGGCAGCTGCTGCTCTTGGGTAGAGCCAGGACAAGGCATGGAGCAACCTGGTCTGCTGGAAGGTGTCCCTGTCTAGACAGGGGGTAGGAACTGGATAAACTTTGAGGTCACTTCCACCCCAAACCATTCCATGATGCTGTGATCCTTGCTGAGTTACCTGCTAGGTGCTGGAAATGTGTTTCCCAATCTGGGTAAGAGCCAGCTGTGCCAGCCAGCTTAGGGAATCCTCCCAGCATCTTCATCCTCAGTTGCATCTGCAGGGAGAGGCACTCTGGTGCTGGGACCTTTGTCAGGTGTTGGTTTCTATGGAAATAGGAGTGAAACTGGGAACTGCCCTGCTCTCCTGAAAAGCAGAAATGCAGCTTATCCTGGGGACTGAAAGATGCTGAAGCATTTCCTCCACACCTGGCACAGCTAAACTTGTTTCTCTCCTGATTTCATAGCCTCAGACATGGATGTGAAAGTCAGCTGAGGTTTAACCCTTTGTGAATCTTTGGTGCTTTCCTCCATTTTCTCCTTGTATCTTGATTTTCACCCACTAACAAACACTACAGGGTGAATTTTGATTTCATGTAAGGACCCTCAGTGTGCTGATCCCTGTGGGAAATGCTCTTCTTCCCATGGAGCTGGCACCCCTGCAGTTCATGGGAATGCTGACAGCTCTTCCCTTTGTCTTTGCAGCTGGCAACGAGTAACAAGCCACGGAAGAAAAAAAAGAAAAGGAAAACCAAGAAAAATTCAGCAGGAGAGACTGTGGTATGTCTGTGTGTATTCTGAGTCAGGGACCAGGCTGGTTCCTCCAGTGGGGTTGGCAAAGTTGGAATTCTGAGATACACGTAGGAGGGATTCAAGGCAAAAAAACAATTTCAAAATTTAAATTAGAATCTTTAGAATTATCTTTAGAATCGTGGAATTCTGGAATGGTTTGGATGGGAAGGGACCTTAAAACTCATCTCATTCCATCCCCTGCCATGGGCAGGGAGACCTTTCATCACACCAGGTTGCTCCAAGCCCTGTCCAACCTGTCCTGTCACTCTATCCCCTGTCTGAAGTCCCTTTCCAGCTCTCTTGGCGCCCCTTTAGGCACTGAAGGGGGCTCTAAGGTGTGAGCAGAGGGGCTCCAGCCCCTGGAGCGTCTCCATGGCCTTCTGGATTAATTCCAGCAGCTCCACATCATTCCAGTGCTGGGGACCCCAGAGCTGGAGGCAGCAGATGGATTAAAGTCATTGATCTTAATTCAGTAGGAGTGAGGTTCAGGTGAGAGATGGTTTTCTGGTGAGGTTTGAGTCTGAGCTGTCTGCAGAATTACAGAATCCTTAAGGTTGGAAAAGACCTCCCAGATCATGGAGTCCAACCTCCCTGTTCACTCCAGGGAAATTCTTTGCTCAACATCCCGAGCCACCGGATTCTGCAGTGAATGGCTAAACTGTGACAGCAGTGCCAGCGCCCAGCTGGCCTCCTCCTCCTCCCTGGGAATGCCACTCAGGAGTGAGTTTCTGATATGGAGAACCCTCTTGGAGAGCCTATTTCCTTTCCCAATCCAAGAATATTGAGCAGCAGGGGAACACGTGCCAGCTGGAGGCTGGGGGGACACCCAGATCCAGGCAGTTTGGTTTGCCAGCAAGGGATAATACAACCTCTGTTCCAGCACTTCCATGCAGAGCACATTCTCCCTTTCCTGTGTACACTCCACACACAGGGCCTAAATTTAGCTTGAAAAGGGAGGCTGGCAATGCTGCTTGTGTGTCCTGAATAGAATTCTGTGTTCCACCCATGGACATCATGAGGAGGATGTGAAACAGGCACGTAAGAAATGTGTCACTTGGTGTTTGTTGGGGGAAAATAGAGGGAAATCAGGGTTAAAGTGTTGTATAACTGTTGGATGTGAGCAGCTGGATGGATTCCTGGGGTGGTTGGAAAATGGGGAATGGGAGAGTTGGATTAAAGTCATGTGAGTGTTTGAGACCTTGTCATGAGGCTCACAGCAGTAACTTGGTGTTTCTGTGGAAAGTAGAGGGTAAAGGCTTGTTATTTAAATATTTAAAATTGTCTTTGGACAAGGGCCTGGAGTGTCAGGATAAGGGGAAATGCCTTTCCAGTATCAGGGTTAGATGGGGTATTGGGAGGAAATCTTTCCCTCTGAGGGTGGGGAGGGTGCCCAGAGAAGCTGTGGCTGCCCCTGGATTTCTGGAAGTGTCCAAGGCCAGGTTGGTTGGGGCTTGGAGCACCCTGAGAGGGTGGAAGGTGTCCCTGCCCATGGCAGGGGTGGAAGTGGAAGAGCTTTAAGGTCTCTCCCAACCCAAACCATTCTGGGATCCTCTGAAGGGCCACAGCCCCTCACCCAGGGAGCAGGATGAGCTGTGTGTGATCTGTGCTGGGTGACCTGCAGGCTGCTGTGACTCAGCCTGTAATAAATGCCTTGGCTTTGCCTTTCTTAAGGAAGACAACGACCTGGAAGACATCGACAGCCTTCTGGAGAGGATCGAGGACCCCAGGCTGGCACCGCAGAGCCAGGGTGGCATCACCACCGACAGCCGGCCCCTGCTCTATGTGGAGCACAGGTACTGCTGTGACACCTGCCTCTGGCCTTGGTGCCACAGGATATCTGCTCCTTGAGGAGCTCCCCAGTGTGATCTGGCCAGGAACTCCACACTTTGACTGAAAGGGTTGGGATGGTTGTGCACATCCCTGCTCCTATCCATTCCTCTGGAAGCTGTGTTTGGTTCTGATGGGGATTCTCTGCTGCTTGCAGTGGTGGCAGGACCGGATTAGTCTCCAGAGGGACCTTCCAGCCTCAGATCCTCTGTGGGAGAACCTCTGCAGAGGTGTCACTAGCCCTGGTGTGTAAATTTTGACATGGGATTCACTTGTGCTCCCGAGTCCAGGCTTCTCCAGGGAACATCTGAGCTAAGGCTGCAGGTGCCCTGGAGAGGGCAGCAGCAGTATTCCCCAGCTCAGGAGCAGAGCAGCAAGAACGCCTGCCTGATGGAGCAGGGCTTTTCCTTCCAGCTCTGGCAGTTTCAGTCTCCTTTCTCCATCACTGGGGAGTGTGTTACCGTTTGGGGATTTTCCAGAGGCACTTTGGAGTGCTGTTTGTTGATGGAGAGACTTGAGTGTGACACTATTTAACTGATGGAGCTTTTCTTTCCTCTTTCCACTTTCTCAGAAACTTGAATCCAGAGAATGAGTTGAAGAGATACTTTGGGGCTCGTGCTGTGCTCGGGGACCAGAGGTGGGTCCAGAATTTGATATTAAAGCCTTTCCAAATCAGAGCAGGTGTGTCTGTCCTGCCCTTGGCAGGTCTCATGGTCCTCAGTGCCACACCCAGGCTGGTAATCCCGGGCTCAGGGTGTGTTACTCATTTAGCAGTTGCTTATTGGGACAGAGGAATGTTTTCTGCTATGTGTACAAGGGACAAGACTTCTCCAGACTTTTACAGGCATTTGCTTTTTCTTTTGCTCCTTTCCCTTCTCATTTATTTCCAAACCACCCTTCAAAGCCCTTTCACTCAAGTTCACAGAGTGCAGACACATAGATTTTGTTTCTCCACCATTCATCCCTTGTTGCCATTTCAGAGCCTCTGGACAGAAAGTGAACCCTGAATACTTCCAGTGTGTCTCCTGCACTTGCTTACAGGGGCCCAGGGAACTCCCTGGGTGTGATGTGTCTGCACTTATCCACTGCACTGTGCTCACTGTCATCCACAACATCCTCTCTCGCTTCCCTGAACACCAAGAATAGTCTGAGCTTGGAGGAGTGCAGGTGGAAGGAGGGAGAGAGTCTGTGGAAGAGCATTTGGTGCTTGAGGAAGAAACTGCAGTCCCTTGGGATTGTCCTGTGCAGGGCCAGGACTTGGACTTAATAATCCCTGTGGGTCTTTTCCAACTCAGGATAGTCTAGGATCCCTTTCTGAGGAGATGTGACTCCCTCAGAGTAGCCTTGATCCTGAATTGCTCCTGAACCAGTAAACTGTGCATTTTTGAGTACAGCTTAAACTAATCCGGTTTTGAAGGCCCTGCTGGGAAGAGAGATGAGTCAGAGGGATGTGGGGCTCTCCTAATTGGACCTGGGAAGCTGTTTAGAAGCACAGAGGCAGCTGAGAGTTTGGCAGGGATAAAAACAGGGAGAGAAGCTCTGGAAGTGGAGATGCTGGAGGCACTGGCTGATGGTGCACATAAGGCAAAGCCTTAACACAGGTGTGTTCTGTCTTGAAGGGAAACACAGAACTCTGGGCACAGCTCTGTGCAGCTCTCTGTGGGGAAGAAACTGGATCTTATTTTTCCCTTTAGCATGGTTTCATCCCTCCTCCTTTTGTCAGTGCAGAGAAGTTGTGACCTGTGTGTTCCCCTCCCCAGGCCAAGGCAAAGGCAGCGGCAGTACGTGCGCAGCATGTGGCTGACAGCTCCCAAGAACACCTGGCCACGCTACAGCAAGACAGGTGAGGCTCCTGGGGCTGCCTCCTGCCCTCTTAGAGGATCATGAGATGTGGAATCTAAGAGGGAACTGCTGCTCAGCTGGTGGAAACACACCTCCTGCCTCAACAGAGAGCTCTGTGGAGTTGTACCTTTTGATTTGGGTTTGTTTTCCCCCTCTTCTGGAGACAGCAGTGCATGAGTGCTTCCCATCTTGGCAGCAGAATTGCTGGATGATGAGAAGTATCCCTAGGGAGAACAAGTGGCCTGGGGTTTTTGGGTGGGTTTGGGGCTTGGATGCGTGAGAGGGGGCAAAAGAGTGAAATTCTCTGTGATTTTCCAAAAACATGTGTGTCTGTGGAGCCAGAGATGGGAGTGAGCTCTTGATGCTGTGAGAGAGCAGAGGAAGTTCTCTTGGGGCACCCAGGTCTCCCCTGCACCCTGCAGGTATCACCATGCAGCTGCTGGACACCCGGAGGGGGGTGCAGCACTTCACCTTCGAGCACCACCGTGAGTACCAGCAGGTCCAGTTCAAGTTCCTGGATGCTGTGGAGTCCATGGACCCCAACAACATCGTGGTATGTTGGGTTTGGTCATGCTGTTCCCTCCTGTGTTCCTGCAGCCCCTTTCCCTGGGGGTCTGGGGTGGTGCATTCCAGTGGAATCATTTGGTTTGGAAAAGCCTCTAAGCCAACTTCTCCCCCAGCATGCCAAGGCCACCCCTAGTCCATATCCCCAGGTGCCACATCTGCACAGCTTTTAAATCCCTCCAAGGATGGGAGGATTCAGAGCAGGGAATCCACCCCTGCTCTGGGCAGACTGGGCCAGGGCTGGACAGCACTTCTGGGGAAGGAATTGTTCCAAATGTTCAACCTCAATCTCCTCTGCCACAGCTTGAAGCTGTTTCCTCTTGTTCTGTCCCTGTTCCCTGGAAGCACAGCCCGACCCCCCTGGCTGTCCCCTCCTGTCACAGAGCTGTGCAGAGCCAGAAGGACCCCTGAGCCTCCTTTTCTCCAGGCTGAGCCCCTTTCCCAGCTCCCTCAGCTGTTCCTGCTGCTCCAGACCCTTTTGCAGCTCTGTTGCCCTTCCCTGGACACTCCTTGATGTTTGTGTTGGGGCGAGGGGCCCAGAACTGACCCCAGGACTGGAAGTGCCTCAGCAATGCCAGCACAAGGGATGAGCACTGCCCTGGTCCTGTGGCCACACCATTGCTGACACAGGCCAGGTGCCAGTGGCTTCCCTGCCCACCTGGGCTCGTGTCCATCCACTGTCTTCTGTACCCCAGGTCCTTTTCCAGTCACTTTCCCCCATCCTGTAGCATTCATGGGCTTGCTGTGACCCACAAGCAGGACCCAGCATGTCACCATGTTGACCTTCATCCTGTTGGCCTCATCCCCTTGATCCATCCTGTCGAGATCCCTTGGATTATTTATTTCCAGTCTTGTTTAGACTTGTTTGACAGCAGAGCCCCGTGTCCCTCTGTGTGGGGTGAGGCAGCACTGAGTGCTGTGCTGTGCTGTCACCTTGTTGATCAGCGACCTCCTTGGTGCAGAGGAGGTCTGGTGGCTGAGCTTTGGTGGCTCTGCCAAGCACGTGCCAGGTCACCTTCTGAGAGAGGAACCCACAGGAACTGTCCGTTTGGCTGGAAGGGTAGGAACAAAGCTCCCTTGTCTCAGCTCTTAGCTGGGAAAGGAGGAATATTGTATAAACCCATAGTGAACTGGGAATCCAAACTAACAGCTGTTCTATTTATAAACTCCTGCAAGGATGAAAAATGTGTCTTTTCTTGGGATTTCAGCAAAACAGGCTTTTGTGTTGGGAGTCCTTCATGCGTGTCCGAGCTCATTAAGCTGTATGGTAACATTTATAGTTTGGAGTGATAAGCAGCAGCAAAATTGCTCTGCACCCAACTAAACCATAACTGAGGGATGTTTCTCTGAAAGATCTGGCCACATGAGCTGAGATACATGCCCTGGAGATGTTCTTTAAAGAGCCCATTGTCTGCTAAATAAAATTTACTTCCTTCTGCTTTCCCACCCTCGGCTCAGGGCTGCAGGGCTCTCTCCAGCTCAGCAGTTCTGCCTGGATTGAGGGATTTGGATTAAGTGAGCCAAGGTAATTCCTGTGCAGCAGTGAGTGTCCCAAGGACAGCTCAAGCTCAGTCCCCCACACAGGACAGCATGGTATTTTAATCTGGATGCTCTGACCCTCTTAGGGGGTCTGGCTAAATCTGAGGACATTTGTACAGCTTGAAGTCTTCTCCTTTTCCATCAAGGGTAAGATCTAACAGATGGATTTGGCAATTCCAGACAGTTTGTCCATGGTCACCACAGTCCTGGCACAGCTGGAGTCCAGCTCTGCCTTGTTGCTTTGGTTTCAGCACATAAAACATTACTTTTGGGGAGCCTCTAGTTCAGTGAGTGCTTTTTCTGCACTTGCTGGTAGATTAAAAAGGTCTTGGTGATCTTTTCTTGGCTTTTTCCCATCACAGTGGCCCTGAGTGTTCCATGTCCCCCAAAAAAATGGACTAGAAAGGAACTTAAGAGTTTTACCCCCTAAGGAAGAGGTTATGCAGCAGGCAAGTGGCTCCAGGCTGGGCTGGGCCAGCCTGGAACATCCAGTCTTTGTGCTGTAGGTGGTCCCACGGGTCCCCACCCTGCAGATGGAAACTTCTGGAGCTTTGGAAGCTTTATTTTTTCAATTTTAGGAGAAAAAAAAATCCCCAAACTAAACTGTGAGAAGATTTGTAGTAGCTTCAGTATTTTTTACTGAACTGAGGTTTTAGGTACTTGAGAAAAGTAGCCTATTTATAATATAATTAGTGAATTGAGAAAGCTTCTAGATTAAACTTCTCTCTGAAGTGGGAAGTAAATATTTATTTGTTATTATATCCATTACCATTCCTGGATTTGTAATAGATGTGTCCAAATGTCCTCTCAGTATCCAGAGGATGCAAAACTCTGATCAAATGCTCAGAACTGTTGAGGGATAGATAAAAAGCCCAAACTGTAACAGTGCCTGCATTTCATTCTCTCCTTTCCAAGGAAATGGAGGAGCTGGAAGAAACCTGGAGGAGGACAGTGAAGATGAGCAAAGGCCTGACATGGCCTCTGCTGGAAAAACTGGGAGGGAGCTGCTGTCATTGAGGGCTCCCATCCTGCACATGGTGGGGACAGAGCTCCCTGTGCCCTTCCAGCTTGGGGATGGATCTGACAGGGCAGGATTAAGGGAGCTCTTGGCATTGTGTGTCACAGAGCTGGGTGCTGGAAAGTACCTGGGTCAGTGGCCAAATTCCTGAGACAGCAGTAATGACACAGAATCTTTGCAATGCTCCTGTGCAGCTGCTGCTCCAGATGAACCCCTACCATGTGGACTCCCTCCTGCAGCTCAGCGACGTGTGCCGCATGCAGGAGGACCAGGAGATGGCCAGGGATCTCATAGGTAAGAGTGAGGTGAGGAGCAGATGTCTTGGTGTGAAATCCTTCCCTGGCAAGGGCAGTGGAGGGCAGGAGCTTGGCTTTTCTTGGGCCAACCTCAATCCCAGAATGATTCCTTTTGCCCCCCAGAATGTGGAAGCGCTCACTGCCCTGGTACCTGTTGCCACCACATTTTGTGAAGTACCTTTTGTGTCTCCATGGGCTGGGGATGAGCTGGTTTCTTATCTTTTGGGATAAACTGAGTGCTGGGCAGTGCTGTGCTGGGGTGGTGTCCCTGTCCTGTCCTTGACAGTGCCCTTGCTGTCCCCAGAGCGGGCACTGTACAGCCTGGAATGCGCCTTCCACCCCGTGTTCAGCCTCACCAGTGGGACCTGCAGGCTGGACTACCGGCGCCCAGAGAACAGGTGAGCAGGGCTGGGGAGCAGGGGGAGCTGCAGCTCCTGGCCCCCCTTTGGCCACAGCTACCCAGATTCACCACTGCTGCTCATCCAGGGATTCCCCTGAGTGTTCCTTTCTCTTGGGGGCTCCTGGGATGTCTCCTCATGCATGGCAGCTTCTGCACAAAGCATCCTTTTTCCCAAGGGATACCTTCCTGCAGTTGGAACTGTCCCTCCCTGTCATATCCTTCTCATGCCATTAGTAGCCCTTAGCCTAAAATGATCACAAAAATCCTTGCTGTGTGTTTCCAGCCATTACCCCCAGCACTCACACTCCTCCCAGCCTGGGTCTTTATGTAACTCCATCTCTGCAGCTGCTGGGAAAGGTGACTTTATTCTGGGAATTTTCCAGTCAGCTGACCCAAGCCATCTCTCCCAAACTGCTGTACCTGGAGGGTGTTCACATTTCAGTCCCTCCGGCTGACATGTTTTATGCCATCAGTGACCTGTATCACCAGTTCAGGTGTTGGGCCTCCCCACTCTGTGTCTCTGTCCCCACACCACTGTGACAAGGCAGGATGTGGACTTGGTCCCAGTCTCCAGAGCAGGTTGTGAGTTTTCTGTCCCTGTTCTTAGTGCAGAAAGATAACAAAAACAAAGAGATGGGAGCATGGGGGGGTCTGTGGCATTGCATGGCACACCAGGATGTGATGCTTGGGGGTGAGGAGCTCTTGATGACTTTGTCCCCTTTTTTGAGTGGCACAAAATGCTTCTTTCCACATCTGGCCTCTAAGTCCTGCTGCTGTTCCCCATGCAGGGCTTTCTTCCTGGCTCTCTTCAAGCACCTGATGTTCCTGGAGAAGAGGGGCTGTCCCCGCACAGCTCTGGAGTTCTGCAAGCTCATCCTGAGGTAGGTGCCTGCACCGAGGGTGGAGTGTCTGGGTTTGGGGGCACAGTCACCCCAGAGGTGTCCTTCTGCTGCTGGGCTTGGTATGGGCTCATTCCCACCCCTTGGAGCTGTGCAGCTCTGTGCCAGGGATGTGCTGGTGTCCTTGGAGAGGTGAGGGGTGGGGAGGGGCCCTGGGTGGCTTGTGACTGCCAAACTGTAGCCTGAGCTTGGAGTCTCAGCAGAGCAAAGTATGGCCCACTCAGTTTGTGGCCACTGATCCTCCTGGGTGGTGGCAGGGGACTGTCCCCTCTGTGGGGCCACAGAGCACCGCTCTGTCATCCCGCTGGCCGTGTGGGAGCAACTGTGTTCCTGTTCTCTGCACTTGCTGAGTCACTGGATGTCACTGGGAGATGCTGTTTGACTCAGAAATCAGGGCAGCTCTCTCAGCTCTTGTGACACTGAGTTTGTTCTCTCCCCATGCTCCCAAGCCTTGATCCTGAGAATGACCCTCTCTGTGTGCTGCTGCTGATTGACTTCCTGTCCCTCCGGGCCAGGGAATACACCTTCCTGACCCGCCTCTTCCAGGAGTGGGAGGTGAGTGGCCTGCAGGTGAGGGGATGGGTGCCTGGGGTGCTCCCCACGAGTTGAGCCCTTTGGAGGGGATCTCACAGTCCAGCTGGCATCCCAGCAGCATTGGAATGATCCATGAAGGCTGGGCTGATGGTTCCTGTAATCGTCTGGTCCTGCAAATAGTTGTAAGAACTCAAAATTGCTCACTCAGCTGTGGGGGCACCGAGCCAGTGGCTGGGAGCTCACTTAACCCCAGCAGGCAGAGCCCAGACTCCTCACAGCTCAGCTCTGCTGCACAGCATCATTTCTCAATAACTGTCAGATGCACAGCATCATTTCTCAGCAATCTCAGATGGGCAGCATCATTTCTCAGTAACTCTCTGTCTGATCCTGCAGAGTCACCGGAATCTGTCCCAGCTGCCCAATTTTGCCTTCTCAGTGCCACTGGCCTATTTCTTCCTGAGCCAGCAGGAAGAGCGCCCGGAGCTGGAGCGGAGCCAGGCCCGGGAGCGAGCGGCCCGGCTCATCCAGCTCGCACTCATCATGTTCCCAAGCGGTGAGTCTGTCCCCACCAGAGGCCACCCTCCAGGGCTGTGTCACTGTCCTCCTCTGGGACAGCCGGGACTGGATTCCTGACAGGCGGATGCAGAGGCAGGAATTTGCCTTTGAGGAGGGAGCCCTGAGTCAGAGTGGAAGTGCCTGTGCCCAGTGTGGTGGGGGGAGTGCAGTTCTGGGCTCCTCAGCACAGACAGTGAGGGGCTGGAGCATGTCTGGGGAAGGGACTGGAGCAGCTGAGGAAGCTGGGGGTTCAGCCTGGACAAAAGGAGGCTCAAGGGGGGCCTTCTGGCTCTGCACAACTCCCTGACAGAAGAGAAAGCTGGGGTCGAGCTCTGCTCCCAGGGAACAGGGACAGGAAAAGAAGAAATGGCCTCAAGTTCGATACTGGGAATAATTCCTTCCCCAGAAGTGTTGTCCAGCCCTGGCTCAGTCTGCCCAGAGCAGTGGTGGAGTCCCTAGCCCTGGAGGGGTTAAAAGCCGTGTGGTCATGACACCTGAGGACCTGGGTTGGGGGTGGTCTTGGCAGTGCTGTGGGAATAGTTGGGCTCAATTACCTTAGAAGCTTTTCCTACCTTACAATTCTGTGATTCCGTGATTCTGTCCTCCCTCCCCAGAGCAGCCAGTGCTCCTCCACCAGCAATGGTCAGGGGTGAGCAGGCTGGGGGAGGGTGAGAGCTGCAATCTCAGAGCAGGGAGATGTCTCACCTCCTCAGGGCTGCCCCGAGCAAGGACAAGCCAGTCTCCTTGGCTCTTCCTCCGAGGCACAGCTCTGTTTTGGATGTGCTCTCCTCATGGGTGCCCATCACTCTCCCTTTCATCCCATGGGTGCTGTTGTCCATGAAAGGAGCACACAGCCCTCAGGCCCAGGGGAGGGTGTGTGCAGCAGGAAGAACCAGCTCTCCAAGAGATTCAGTTTGTGGGGGCTGGAAACATCTAGGCTGCTCGTTGGGGTGACTGAAATAACACCAGTGTGAGCACAGGGACCAGCAGTGTCCTCACCCCCTCCTTGTGTCCTTGTTGGTGCCCCAGGGGGTTCTGGCCCTGAGCTGGGGAGTGACTCTGCGGGGGTGACCCCACCCCACACTGCCCTTCACCAGCAGGTCCAGATGAGTTCTGTGCCTTTGTCTTGCAGTTCTGATGCCGCTGTTGGATCACTGCAGTGTTCAGCCTGATGCCAGGGTTGCCTCCCACCCCTTCTTTGGGCTGAATGCCCAGATCAGGTAAGGCCTGGAGATGTTCTCAGCAAAGGGAAGGGATCGATTTTGCTGGCGGCGGGGATCTTGCATGCTCAGACAGCTAATGGAGGAGCTTGTTTGAGTTCCCTGAGTAGGCTCATTTGATAATGCCTCATTTGATAATCCTTTTGATAATGGATTTCCATAATGGCCTCTGGATCAGGCTGACAGACCCACCTCACCTCAAGGTGGACAGGTCAGAAGTTCACCCCAGAGCCTGTTGGTGTGTGCAGGGAGGAGAGCAACGCGTGTCCTCCCAGGGCAGGCTGTCTCCAACCAGTCTGCCTTCCCTTGACACGTGGTCTTCCTCAGTGTGCAAAGGCTCTCCCTCAGGCCAGGGCAGTGTTCCCTCATTTCATGGCTCTGCTTAGCCTAAAAATAGATGGAGGCAGAAGTTCTGGTGAAGGTGGATGGCAACATCCGGGCAGGAGCCTGCGAGTCCTCTCGTGTTCCCACGCCAAGGGCCAGCGCAGAGCTGAGCCCTCAGCATCCCGTGAGGAGCAGGAGGAGGAGGAGGGTGCCGTGAGTAACAGCCATCTCCCATAGCCAGTCACCCGCCCTGAACCAGCTGACATCCCTGTACGTGGGCAGGACACACGCCCTGTGGAAGGACACGGCTGTCATGGCCTGGCTGGAGCCCCACGTCCATGAGGTTCTGCGCATGGTGGAGGCCCGGGATGCACTGGTGCAGGAGGCTGAGCACAAGTGAGCACTGAGGGTTGGAGGGCAGGGTTCCTGTGCCAGGGATGTGGGACAGAGTGGGACACAGGGTCTGTCCTGGGCAGCAGCAGTTCCAGTGTCTGGGACAGGTCTGATGCTGAAGGTCACAAAGGCTGTGGTTCTTCCATGCTTTTCACAAACGGGAATGTAGAGCTGAACCTGCACTGCATATCCTGCACTGCCTTCCCCAGGCTTGGCTGTCACCTGTACCCTGGAAACATTCTGGAGAGGGTGAAGGGGTGGCCTGGAAGGGCAGGGATGGCCACACAGGGCAGATGAGAGCTTAGAAACACCAGTGCTGAGAAACAGGAGAGGTCAATCTGCTCATTCCTGAGCTCTCTGCTCTTTCTCTGGAGCTCAGCACCTTTGGCTCGCTCTAAGCCAGCTCCATCCAATATGGCCTTGTCCCCCAGAGCCAGGGAAGCTGCTGACATTGCACCTGGAGCAGCAGAAATGGGAATGTGTCTGCTCAGGGCTCACTGCTCTGTTCCCTCCCTGCCTCAGGAGGAAGATCCGATACCAGAGCGCTCCCAGGAACATCTACCGGCACATCATCCTCTCGGAGATGAAGGAGGCAACAGCAGCCCTGCCTCTGGTGAGGAGCCTGATGGGACACAGGGGCTCTGGCTGCACCTGCTGTGGTGGCACTCGTGTCCCTTCTGGGCCCCTCCTAACCGCTGTCACTCACAGCTTCTGTGGGTGCCCATGTTCTCTGCTGCTGGATGCACAGCCTCCATCCCTTCTTCTCTCCTTCATCCCTTCTTTTCTCCTTCAATCCCTCCTTTCTCCTCCCCCTGCAGGAGGTGACCTCACAGCCAGTGATGGGATTTGACCCTCTCCCTCCTCTGGATTCCATTGTTTCCTACACCCGACCAGAAAGGTACCACCTGCACCGCTGGTGCCTGTGCTGGCACAGCCAGCCGTGTTCCTGGCATGCCCTCAGCCCCAGGCCAGGCTGCACACAGGCACTCGGTGCTAACATCCTCTTCTATGGCAGAGGAAGAGCTCCAGGCAGGCAGAGATACAGGCTGGACTGGTTCTGCTGCTTCCTGTGATGGTCACCACTGGCCATTCCTAGCCATAGGGCAAAAGCCAGGGAAAACCCAGGCCATGGCTGACTGGGAGGGTTTGGGGTAAATGGAAACTTAAATAGAGCCAGTTCTGGTGTTGGGGTGATGCCATGTGTGTGTTCCACACCAGCCCCCTCAGAGCAGAGCTGGTAGAATCATGGAATCCTGGAATGGTTTGGGTTGGAAGGACCTTAAAGCTCATCTCATTCCACCCCCTGTCATGGGCAGGGAGACCTTCCACTAGACCAGGCTGCTCCAAGCCCCTTCCAACCTGGCCTTGGTCATGATTTTAGTGACTGGTTTGCTCAGAGTTGCTGCTCAGAGCTGCCTGAATCCAGAATCCCATTGGAGCCCCCCAGTTCCATCCCTCAGGGCTGATTCCAGCAATCACCATGGTTCTCCCAGCACTGCCACATCCCATTGAGGAGTCACAAACTGAGCTGTGCCTTCACCATGGTGCCACTTGTGTCTTCCAGGACGAGCCATCCCTCCAATGAAAGCACTTTATCCCTCTTCTTCCGCTCGCTGTTGCCAAATTTTAACTTGCAGGTGAGTGCACACTGGCTGCACCATTCCCCCATGGCATTCCTGCTCCAGAACCCACTGCTGGCAACAGCCTGGTGCTGATTTGGCACCAGTGTTATCCCTGCCCCTGCCACCACAGTACTGCTGTCTTGTAGGGGGACATCAGGCACGACGGGGACGACGAAGCCGGGGCAGCACAGGACCTCAACCAGGGGGTGAACAGGCTGATGGCGGCCATGCGGGACATGCTGGCCAACATCCAGTTCCAGGAGCCCCCCCGTGATGACAATCCCGAGGGTGATGGTGACTGGGATTGAGCCCGGGCTGTCTCTCCCCGAAGCCTCTGGCATCACCCCCCGATTTGTGTTGCACTCCAATAAAGTCACACAAATGGACTCGCTGTGGGAATGGGCTGCTCTGAGGAGCGGGGCTGCATCCCTGGTCTCCATCCAGGGAGGGGGGCTGAATCCACAGCCCAGGGCCCCTCTCTGAGCAGGGGACAGGGGCTGACTGAGCATGTCCGAGCTAATCAACAGCAGCTGTCTCTTGTCCCCATGGCAGCTTAGTCCCCTTCTGGCCTCCTCTACACACGATTTCCATCCTATTCCCCTCCCTGTTCTGCCTCTTGTCCTTAATTCCCAGAGGGGTTTTACTGCCCTCTTCTTCAGCTCCTTTGTGCTTCCCTTAGCCTGGAGCTGCCTTCTCTCCACAAAATACTCTGCACCCTCACTACACTGACCCTTCCAAAGGTCTCAGAGTCTCCTGTGGCACTAGAATTGTGCATGGAACAGCTTTTTCAGCCTTTTCATTATGTTTGGAGAAGAAATATTTCCCCCCCTCTTTATTTGTCTATCCTTTATTCCCTCACCTTCACTTTCTAGAGCCAGGGTCAAGGTAAACCACAGTCAAACCTTAACTGATCTTTGCTCCCGTAAAGCTTTTTTCCCTTTTTTTGCTGAGTAATGGTGAATACATGGAATAAATCCCTGTTTTTGCTGTATTGCCTCCCTGAGGGCTGTAGCTGGGGGAGGGTTGGCCAGGTGTGCAGACCCCGTGTCTCAAGCCAGCCCACCCTGGCTCCATTCCCCACTGGTATATCGAAATCTCATGGGATCCCATCCCTGTAATTTGGCAACCTGGGACCTTATGCCCAGTGTGTGCAGCTGAGCCATTTTCATCCATGCCAGAGGGAAGGGCTTCCCAACGGAAGTGGATAAGCGTGGGATCAGTCTTTTTGTGGAGCTGTGAATGGCTCTTTGGCAGCCGTGGGGCTCCAGGCATCCAGACCTAAGGCACATGATGGTCAGATGGGTCGTGTCCCCACCCCGCCTGCCTGGGATCCCTCCGGCGGGCTCTGCAGCATCCCATTTAATCGTGCCTTTGACGATTCCTGTCACATCCCATGCCTGCCCCATTGTACAACATCTTCCCTGGGGCCATGGCAATGGGACCCCTCCCAGTCCCAATGCATGGGACAGCTCGGATCATGCAGTGCAGAGGTTCCTACAGGGGTCCCCAAGGTGCACAAATAGCTTAGGGTGTGTGGATGACCCCCAGAGCAGATGGGACCCCCCAAGACAGGTCCCATGGGGCACATTGACCCCCACAGGACCCCCCTGCAGGGCACAGGGTATGTAGATATGCAGGCCCCCCAGCAGAGGCAGGACACGTGGGGACCCTAAGATGCATGGACCACCCCAGGGCCTTTGAGACCCCTGGGCACATGGTGATCCCAAGCACTTGGGTTCCCCAGGGCCATCCTGGAGGTCTCTCAGCCTGGCCTCAGCAGCAGCCCCCCTCACTGCCAGGGTGCCTCCCTCACGCAGGTGCCCACCCTCCTCGGAGGAGGAGCTGCGGGAGCTGGCTTTAAAGTGGGGCAGAGAAAGGGCCCTTTCTTCCCCAGCACCCTGGGCCAGCGGCTGTGGGACTCTGGGCAGTGCTGGCACAGAGAGCGGCCGCCACACCGGAGGGTCCCCGCGGGCACACGACACCCCCAGCACGTCCCACGCCTCCCGTCTCCAATTCCTCGGCATCCCCTCGGCCTCGCCGCCGGGCGCCGCGGGAGAACTGGCGGGGCACAACGGGGGCTCGGGGGCTGTGCGGGTGCCAGGGGTGGCCCCGGGGCTGAGGAGGGGGCCATGTCGACGCTGGCCCCCCTGCGTCTGCTGCGCGAGCCCTCGAATGCCAGCGAGGGCAACCAGAGCAATGCCACTGTCGGGGCCAGTGGTGGCTGGTGCCAGGGGCTGGACATTCCCAACGAGCTGTTCCTGGCGCTGGGGCTACTGAGCCTGGTGGAGAACCTGCTGGTGGTGGCCGCCATCCTGAAGAACAGGAACCTGCACTCGCCCACCTACTACTTCATCTGCTGCCTGGCGGTGTCGGACATGCTGGTGAGCATCAGCAACCTGGCAGAGATGCTCTTCATGCTGCTGCTGGAGCACGGCGTGCTGGTGATGCGCCCCAGCATCGTCCGCCACATGGACAGTGTCATCGACATGCTCATCTGCAGCTCCGTCGTGTCTTCCCTCTCCTTCCTGGGGGTCATCGCCGTCGACCGCTACATCACCATCTTCTATGCCCTGCGCTACCACAGCATCATGACGCTGCAGCGGGCTGTGGTCACCATGGCCAGCGTCTGGCTGGCCAGCACCGTCTCCAGCACCGTCTTGATCACCAACTTCCGCAGCAACACCATCCTGCTCTGCCTCATCAGCTTCTTCCTCTTCATGCTGGTCCTCATGCTGGTGCTCTACATCCACATGTTCGCCCTGGCCCGCCACCACCTCCACAGCATCTCCAGCCAGCAGAAGCCACCCACTGCTCACCGTGGTGGCAGCCTGAAGGGTGCCGTCACCCTCACCATCCTCCTGGGCGTCTTCTTTATCTGCTGGGGTCCCTTCTTCTTCCACCTCATCCTCATTGTCACCTGTCCCACCAACCCCTTCTGCACCTGCTTCTTCAGCTACTTCAACCTCTTCCTCATCCTCATCATCTGTAACTCGGTGATTGACCCCCTCATCTACGCCTTCAGGAGCCAGGAGCTCCGGCGGACGCTGCGGGAGGTGGTGACGTGCTCCTGCTAGGCAGGGGGACACGGTACCGCCATGGCCACCCCCACCCCGAAATGCACAGATGGATGGACTGACAGATGGACAGGACGAGCCGCGGGGTGCCCACTCGGTGCGAGGCACTCACGGTTCCCAATAAAGGCTCTTTGCAGTGACGCTGTGGCCGGCATCGGGCAGCCTCGGGGAGCCCCGGGGGGGAGAGGTCCCTCCCGGTCCCGCCGGTCGGTAAAGGGTCACCTGGTCCCGGTGGGAACCGGGAAGGACCGGCTGGGCGGCGGGAGGCTGGACCCCACGCGGGGGGCGGCCCCGGCCGCCCCCGGACAAAGGGCCCATCACCGTCGCCTTTGTTCTCGGGCCGCGCCCGCCGCCGCCCACCTCGTCACTGGCACCGCCACTGTCCCCGGTCCCGCGGGGGCTACCGAGACCTGCAGGGTGGTCCTCCCGTACCCTGTCCCTACCCCCCTCCCCGTTCCGGGACGCGGTTAGGAGGGGTGTCCGGTGTGTGTCCCCCCACCCCGCCGCCGCCGCCACCGCCCCGGGATGCTCCCGCCGCCGCCGCCGGGTGGTCCCATGGTCCCCGCTCGGGTCCCGNNNNCCCCCGCCTTTGTCCGTCAGCACCGCGGACAGCGCCCGCGCCGCGCCCCGCCCGCCGTTCGGGGGTCCCGGTGCACCCCGCCCTGCTCGGGATTTTGGGTGTTTGGGGGATCCCCCTGCCCCCGCTCCGCTGAGCCCTGTCCCGGGGTTTGAGGAGTCCTGATGCCCCTCGCACTGCTCGGGATTTTGGGTGTTTGGGGGAT
>VXBI01005282.1:517397-528206 GCA_013397375.1 Toxostoma redivivum
CTCCCCGAACTCCCCCGTTCCCTCGCAGCCCCCCCGCTGCTTCCTCCCCTCCCGGTCCCCACGATGTCCCCCCGTTTCTCCCCGGCGTCCCCTCCCGGTCCCGTCCCCGTCCCCGCCGGTCTCGCTGGCCCCGCCTCCGTTGCCAGGGCGGAGCGTGGCGTTGCTAGGGGGCGCGTCTCCCCTCAGTACCGCTCTCGCGAGATTTCGCCATCCTCTCGCGAGATCTGCCATCCGTTGCCCGGAGACGCTGGTGCCGCTGGCCGCCGCCATGGTGAGAGCGGAACCAGGCCCGGGCCCGGGCCGGGATCGGGAGGAGAACCGGGGCCGGGGGGAGAACTGCGGTGGCTGCTGAAGGGTGTCCTGCAGCCGGGGTGTGCGGGCAGGGGAGGGCGGTGGAGCCCCGCGCCCCGATGTCTGCGAGCCCCGTGGTGTCCCGGTCCGCTCCCGGGGAGGGTACGGAGCCCTGGACGCCGTTCCCAGCACTGCGGTGATGCTTCTCAGGCTTTATTTGGGTACAGGTGTTTTGTGCCTAGGGGTTCACCACGGAACCGGGTCCGCAGTGGCAGCGCTTGAGCCTCTTCCAGGCCCGGCTCCGTGTCGCCGTTGTCGCCCCGTCCCTGCCGTGAGAGCCGGGATGCTCCGGGCCCGGCACGGGGGCCCTGAGCAGCGCAGTTTCCTCCTCACCCATGTGCTTGGCTTTCTGTCCTCAGGCACCCAAAAAGAAAGCAGGAAAGAAAGGGAAAGGAGGCAAAGGCCCGGCGGTGGTGGATAGCTTGGCCCCGGAGGACATGAGCAGGGAGCAGGTGAGAGGTCCCCCGGGCCACGCCGGGGAGGAGGGGTAAGAACATGTGAGAACAGCTCTGGGGACTCCTGTGTGGCGCCTGGCCTCAGCTCCGGGGACAACAACAGGTGCAGAGGGTGACAGGGACGAGCAGCCGGGGTTTGAGTCACTGACGTCTGGCTGGGGCTGGGGAGGGGTGTTCTTGCTGTTCCTGGAAGGAGCAGCCTCCTCATCCCACCCTCCGCTCTCCAGCTCTGTGTTCTGGCCACTGCTGAGGCCACACCGGCGGTCTTGGGGCCCCTCATGACAAGAAAGACCCTGAGGGGCTGGAGCATACCCAGAGAAGGGAATGAAGCTGGTGTAGTCCCCATCCCTGGAGGGATTTAAGAGTCATGTGGATGTGGCACTTGGGGACATGCGTTAGGGGTGGCCTTTGCAGTGCTGGAGGAACAGTTGAACTTGATCTTAGAGACTTTTCAAATCTAAAAAATTCTATGAACCAGAAGTATCTAAGTACCTGAGAATGGTGTTAATGGACACCGCAAACCAGAACCCCATCCCAGGCTGCAGGCAGTCAGATGAGGTCTTGTGACTCCTTTTGCAGAAGCTGCTGGGTTCAGTCAGGGACCTCCACAGCTCCACACCAGTGACAACCACCACGTCCTGCTGGGTTTGGGACATGGAGTCTCCAAAGGCAGCTGTCCAAGGTCTCCCTTCCCCCTTACCTGTCTGTTCCTGTTGGCTTTGCAGCTGCTGGAGCATGTCACACGTGTCCGGGAGGAGCTGGACCGGGAGCAGCAGGAGCGGAGCTCTTTCCAGCTGGAGTGTAACAGGATTCAGAGCTACTGGGAAATCACCCGCCGGGAGCTGGAGGAGAAGAAAGCAGAGCTGAGGAACCGGGACCGGGAGATGGAGGAGGCAGAGGAGCGGCACCAACTGGAGATCAAGGTGGGGCTGAAGGGCTCTGGGGGGGCCTTGGGCAGCTCTGAGGAGGAGCTGGGCAGGATGCAATCCAGGAATGTCTCACCAGCATCCCAGTTCCAGGTGTCTTCTGCTGAGCCCCTCACCCCGTCTCTGGCCTGCCCTTAGGTGTATAAGCAGAAGGTGAAGCACCTGCTGCACGAGCAGCAGGAGAACCTGACAGAGCTGAAGGCAGAGGGAGTGCTGTCCCTAAAGCGGGCCCAGAAGGATCACTGGGACCAGGAACAGGAGCTGTGGAAAGAGAAGCGTGCCTTGAACATAAAGCTGAAGGAGCAGGAACTGGCCAATGAGGCAGCCATTACAAACCTCTGCCTGGTACGTCTCTGGCTGGGCTGGAGCCACTGTGAGGTGCCTCATACCCAGGGTGGAAGCAGGAGTGGGATCTTGACTCCCTGACTCTCTCTGTGGGGTGGGATGGGATTTCTGGTCCAGGAATGGGGAGAAGGGATTCCTGGGTGACCTCTCTCCCACAGTGGGGAGCTGTGAGAACCTACAAGCCACTGTTTGCATCAACATGGGATCAGAATCTTTTCCCAGAGAGCAGGAAGGAATCCCTGGGGATGGGCTGGCTTGGGATTTGGTTGTTTATTCCAACACAGAGTTTCTTCTCACAGAAACATGAGAAGGAGATGGCCCGGCTACGCAGCGACTTCGAGCTGCAGACCAAAGGTCAGGGCATGAAGCAGATCCTGCAGGAGCATGGCAGGGAGAGCTGCTTCTCGTTCCCAAGCAGCACCTTGAGCATGAGGGGGCAGGTTCTCCCCAGTTATGGCCATTTTTCCCTTCCCCGTTCTGGCCATTTTTTCCTCTCAGTTCTGGTCAGCTTCCCATCCCATTCTGGCTGACCTACCCCACCCGAGGTTCTGGCCAGTTTTCCCCCCAAGTTCCAGCTGTTTTTTCTCCCTGGATCTGTCTAGTTTGCCCTCTAGTTCTGTCTGGTTTCCCCTCCCAATTCCAGCTGGTCCCAATCCACACAGTTTTGGCGAGTGTTCCTCAGTTATAGCTGTTTTTTTTCCCTTCCCCATTTGGGTCATTTTTCTTCCCCAGTTTCAGCCAGTTTTTCCTCAGCCCTGACAATTTTCCCCCCAGAGATGGAGGCCAAGTACACCAGGAAGATGCAGGCACTGCGGGATGAGTTGGACCTGCGGAGGAAGACAGAGCTCCATGAGCTGGAGGAGAGGAAGAACACCCAGATCAGCGAGCTGATGGGGAACCACGAGGGGGCTTTTGGTACCATCAAGAACTACTACAACGATATCACCGCCAAAAACCTGACACTCATCAACCTCCTGAAGGTATTGCCTGTCCCTGTGTCCCCCCTCCACCCAGGGACTGCTGCTGCCAGGGTGTCAGCTGGATCTGGCAGTTCTGGTGTCAGTGTGGCCTGTACACCAGCACATGAGTGGGGAGGGTGTCCTGAGGGTGTGGGGGACTGAGGGCTGGGCAGCTCCCAGGAGTCAGCACTTGTGTGCCCAAGAACAGGAGCAGGTGGAAGACCTGAAGAAGAAGGAGGCTGTCTTGGAAAAGGAGAAGGCAGAAGTGCTGCTCCAGAACAAGGGGCTGACAGAGCCACTGCAGGAGGCCCAGGAGCTGGTGGCTGAGCTGCAGAAGAAGTTGGTTCACTATTACAGGGACAAGGAGGCCCTGATGGTGAGTGGCCAGCCCTGTCCTTTCATGGGCTCGTTCCTGGAAGGAAAGCACTCACCTCTGCCACTTGGTGTGTTGTGATTGCCAGGCAAAGCAAGTCCTGTTCTGCTTACTGTGTATTTGTGGGATCTCAGATGGGGATCCAAAGAAAGACTGGAAGGGAGATCAATCCCACTGCAGGGGGGGTTAGTGTGGGTGTTTCTTGCTGCTGCTCACTCTTCTCCCTTCCCAGAACACATCTACAACACTTTCCAGACACTCTTGTGCTTTTCAACCCTCCCTTCCTGTTCACAGAGCTCCAAAGCCCATCTGAAAGTCACCCAGAAGGAGCTGAAGGACCTTCAGTGGGAACACGAGGTTCTGGAGCAGCGGTTCAGTAAGGTGAGACCTGCAGGCAGGGCTGGGCATCCCATTTTCTCTGCAAACCTTCTCCAAACCCTCTGCAGGGGATAGGGCGTGGGGCTTAGCAGAGCCTGAGCTTAGCCCAGGGCTTTCCAAAGCTAATCCAGAGCCGGGTGATAACCGCTGCTCCCAGCAAAGCTGCTCCCAGCTCCAGCCTCTCCCACGGTCAGCAGACAGGCCTGGCCTTGTCCTTTGCTAAGCAATCATGCATGCTCCAGCGGGGCCCCCAGGCTGCCAGGGCTGCATGGGGCAGAGCTGGGATAGGGGGGATTGCCACGGGCCCCTCCTTCTTCCAGGGTCACTCCCTCTCGTTGTTCTGGGGTGCTGGGGAAGAGCCCTGCAGAGCAAGTGCTCCCCCCCACTAACCCAGATAAATCTTTTGAGGTAGGAGAGAGCTCATTTGCAATTCGTAGAAATCCCCAGGAATATGAACATTGATCCGAGGCCTCATTAACAATCCATCATTAAGACAGCGCCAGATTCGGAGCGTTCAGAAATAGGCTTTGGAGGAGAGACTGTGTCCTAATTAGGACACTTATTAACTAGCTGTGAGCCAGGGACTGCTGCCAGCTGTGGGGAAGAGAGGAGAGACCCCCATGTGCTGGGGGCCCTCACTGGGGTCTGAATTAGTGCTGCAGGGAGCCCGTTGGGGCATTCCATGCCTGGAGGGGAGGAGGAGGAGGAGGAGGGAGAAGCGCAGGTGCTGCGCCATGTAGGGAGGGAGACAGGGAGGGAAGAAGCGGGGGGGGGAAGCTGTGCTGCAGCACCTGCCTTCCCTGTGGGCTGCAGGTGCCGTGGGGAACAGCCAGGCTGAGCTGCTGGACCAGTTTTCTGCCCCCTTTGTGCTCCACACCATTATGCAGACCCCAGCCAGCCTCGTGCAGGCCCCCATGTCCCCTGGGGTCCTGAGGGTGCTGTGACACTCTGCTGTCTCCTGGAGCAGGTCCAGGAAGAGCGAGATGAGCTCTATCAGAAGTTCACCAGAGCCATTAACGAGGTGCAGCAAAAAACGGGGTTCAAGAACCTGCTCCTGGAGCGGAAGTTGCAGGGACTCCTTGAACTCCTGGAGAAGAAGGAGGTGGAGCTCAGCGAGGTCCTCGCAGCCTCCAACCTCGATCCCAGTGCTCTCTCCTTGGTCACACACAAGCTGGAGGTACTGGGGCCCAGCGAGGGCTGGATTTGGGGGCAGAGCCCACGGTGGGGTGCCTGCTGCCTCTGGAATGCACCAGTCCCCATCCTACATGGCTGTAGGTGGCACATCACTCGTTCCCAGCACTCCCCGGGCCACGTGTGGTGCCGTGGGGCACTCGGCTCTGCCTCAGGAGTGGAGCGTGTGGGTGTCAGAGTTTGGCACTGATCTGTCCCTCAGGTGGGGCCTGTTTTGAGGAGCATGGCCGCAGGCTCCATGGCACTGCCAGCATCCTGTGCTGCCACTCAGCTGGCTGCCAGCGGGTCTGGTGGCACTCAGGGGCTCTGTGAGGGGGAGGGGGGGGTCACACCTGGTGAGCCTCGCCTGGCCATGGGGACAGTGCAGACAGGATCCTGGGGCTCTGCGGTGTCTGCCGTGCTAAAAATACCACTGCAGAGAGCCTGGAGACCCACATTCCTGCAGCCTGCCGCAGCTGGAGCCAGGGAGCAGGGCTTGCTGCGGGTTGGTACAGACACAGGGGAGGAGAGCTCCACCACCTGGTGCCCTCCTGCTTGTCCCTGCCCAGGTCCCTGCTGTAGGGGGAGTCAGGGAGGCCTATGGGACAGGCAGCGGATGTGTCACCTCCCAGCAGGTGGAAGGAAAACACATTCCTGGGATGGCATCACTGGCGTCGGGCTCTCCTGCAGCTGCTGGGGTCCTTGAATTCCTGCTCTCAGCTGCCTCGGGGAGTCTGGCTCTCTGTAATTCCCGTGGTGCCGTGGCAGCAGGGTGGTGCTGCTGGAGCAGGTGCTGCCAGCACTCCCTGCACAGCAGGGCAGACCGGGATGGCTGTGGTGTTCATGTGGGAGCTCCCTGTCCCTGCCCGGGGCTGGCTGTCCCTGGCAGTGCCACTCAGAGGGGGCAGGGTGGTGGCCACCTGCCAGGCTGTGCTGCTGGCTGCTCTGCTCACACTGCAGCTCCTCCGTGTGCTCTGCCACGCCACACCCGCCCACGGCACGGCCATCGTGTCCCCAGGGCTGGGCAGCACAGCCTCATCCCAAATTCCCCTTGCAGGATGTCCTCCAATCTAAGAATGCTACCATCCAGGACCTGCAGTTCCAGCTGGCCCGAGTCTGCAAGGTAAGGGTGGGGAGGAATTTTGGAGAGGTTTAAGAGCTGTGTGGATGTGGCACTTGGGGACCTGGGCACTGCTGGAGGAACAGCTGGACTCAGTGATCTTAGAGGCATTTCCAACCCAAACGATTCTGTGATTCCATGGCTTTGGCTTGGGGGTTGGAAATGAGACTGGAGGGTGCAGGGAGCTCTCCTCTGACAGAGAGGCTGACAGGGACCCTTTCCTCACAGGCACACAATGACATGCTGAAGACCTTCGAGGCAAAGCTGACAGCCTTTGGCATCCCCCTGGATAACCTGGGTTTCCAGCCACTGTCCTTCCCTTTCCCGGGGCAGGAACTGGGGCAGGGCCCTGCTGGACTCGTTTCAGTGCCCACTTGATGCCAGCAGCACTGAGGGTCACACTGGCACACTGATAGTAGGGCTGTCCCCTTTTCCTGCTCCATGCCTTTGAACAGACCCCAGTGAGCATCTTTAGGAGCCTCTCCTCCCAAGGGGGACCACAGCTGGAGGGCTCCAGGCATCCCATCCACCCCACCAGGATGCCCATGGGGCTCCCTCTATCCTCCCCAAAAGTGGAAGGTGATTTTTGGAGACAAACAGTGCTGTTTGGAGTTTTTAATGGCATTGGTGGCATCATTCCTGCATCCCCAGGGAAAGGCTGTGCCCCTCTAACTGCCCCGGTAGGTTGTGTAGGAGTAGGGGCTGATCAGCAGCGGGACATGGAGCTTCTGTGCCGGGTCGCTGATGATGAAGACAACCTGAGGGAGAGTGAGGAGACAGCAGTGGGAATCCCCCTCCTGTAGTGAGGCCCTGGGGAAGTGCAGCCCCTTGAGCCTGGCCCCAGCCCCCAGATTTTGTGTGTCACCTGTCCCAGTCTCCCCCCACTCCGTACCTCCACGAAGGGGTAGAAGCTGGTGTGCCCCAGTCCCTGCCAGTACTCAGCTGTCTCAAAGTGCAGCTTGTAGGTGCCAGACTTGGCCTGTCCCGGTGCCAGGAGGGGCTGGCAGCGCCCATCTGCATCCGTGTGCCTGAAACCAGACCAAGCCAGTCCTGCTGTACCCCAAAATGCAGCCCTACCCCCACTCCCAGCACCTGCCCTGGCCATACCCCCAAGCACCAGCCCTGCCACCAGCAACAAACCCCAGGTGAAGGCTTGGCAGCAGCCTTTGGCCAAGCTCACAGAGCACTGGCAGAAGTGTCCCTGCCCCATTCCAGTGCCACCAGCTCTCCTACCTCTGTGCCAGCTCCATCCACTGTGGCCCTGGCTCCTGCAGCTGGGCCAGGCGGACAACAAGGCCGGCTGCCGGCAGCCCCGTGGCCGTGTTCAGCACGTGGGTGGTCAGGGTGCCATTTCCCACCAAAGACATGTCGTCAGCCTGTGGCAGAGGGGGAAGCAGGGCTGGGACCTGTCCTGGCAGCAGCTCCATCTGCCTTCTCCTTGACTGTGCTGCAGCCAAGCCCCTGCACCTTGCTCTTCCCCAGAGCTGGGATATGGAAATCCTCGTCCTTCCCATGCCACGGTGCTCAGCCCCAGGCGCTGCAGCCGCTGTGCGTGGGTGCCAGCTGGTTCCCACCAGGATGCAGGTGCTCTGGTGAGCAGCACCACGCTCCCTGCTCACCTGCCTGTCCTGTGGGCCTCAGCACAGCACAGCACAGCAGCCAGCCTGGACCCAGTGAGGAAGCAGCCCCGTCCCAGCAGCCCTATCCCCGCCCATGGAGTTAGGAGCGGGCAGACATTGACCCTGCCCAGCTCTCTGGAGCTGTCTGGCGTCAAGGTCAGCACTGCTGAGGGCAGCCTGGCCCCTTCTTCTCCTGGAGCTCCCAGGCTGGGGTGGGAGCACGATCCGGGGTTGTGTCCCAGCAGCCAGCAGGACCAGACAGCCTCCCTGGAGCTGGACCAGTTCCCACTGCCAGCCTGACATCAGCACCGGCTGACGTGGGGGTGCCACAGAGACACCCTGGCGAGCTTACCTGGCTGTCTTCTGTCCCACTCGGACCTGTGGCCGGTGACCCCGCACAAAACGCCATCCCCAGCCTCCCTTCCTGGCACCGCGGCCTCTCCCGGTGGAGCTGGTGTGGCTGGATGCCGCTATCCTGGCACGGGGCTCCCGCAGAACGGGGTGCTCCTCCCCGGCTGGGCCGAGCCGGCACGGGCGGCTTCCCGCTGGGAGCTGCGCCCAGGAGCCCCGCTGGCACCCACACTCCGGCAGCACCGTGGCCCTGAGGTTGGTGGCTCAGAGCCCAGTGGGAAGTTGGGGCACCGCGCCAGGAGGAGCCACAGCACAGCTTCCATCCCAGTCTCGCCTCCCACCTTGGAAAGCACCTGGAGCGCATCAGAGCTGCGGCAGCCGGGCACGTGGGAGCAGCAGCGGCTTCAGCACAGCCTCGCCCTGCCCTTCTGCACTGCTGGGCAGGGGGGGGTTCAATATCTCACCTGCACCGTGATGCGGGCGGTGGCGGTGGCTCGCAGCCCGTATCCCTCCAAGTCGGCAGCCTGGATCTCCAGTGTGTATTCAGGGACCTCCTGGGGCAAGAGGCTATGTCAGCCACAAGTGGGGGATGAGCTCGGTGGGGGCTGAGTCCGGGGCTCACCTCTGCCACCAGCCCCAGCATGGCCACAGAGACCAGCCCAGAGCTGCTGTCGATGGTGAACATCCCAGGCTGGGGCTTCTCCGGCACCTGGCTCAGGATGGAATAGCTCACAATGCCATTGTTGGAGTTCACAGCGTCGTCTGCGTCAGTGGCCAGCACCCGCAGCACCGATGTGCCTGGAGCAGGTGGTTATTGGTGAACTGTCACACATCCCTCCAGTGCTGCCTGCCAGGTGGTGGCAGTGGTCCCACCTGGCTCAGCTCCCTCCAGCACAGAACCGTGGAAAACTGCCTGGGTGAAGACGGGCCGGTTGTCATTCTGGTCAGTGACGGTGATGATGATCTCCATGGGGTCTTCCACAGGCTGCCCGTTGGCCGACACAGCGTGGGAGTAGAGCTGCAAGGGCACAGTCAGTGTGTGTGCAGTCCCCAGGACTGTCCCTATCCTGCCACAGACACACCCTCACTCACCACATATTTATCCTTCTCCTCCCGGTCCAGGGGTCTTGTCACCTCCAGCCACCCTGTCTCCCGCTCGATGATGAAGACACCCACAGGGGGGATATCCACTCCCTGCCCCGTGATGCTGTAGAAAACCTTGGTCTCTTTGTCCTTGTTGGATTTGATCTGGCAGTGAGGCAGGAGGAAGCGGGTGAGGATGTGTCCCAGCACTCTGGGGACCCCCCTGGACCCTGCCTGGTCCCTGTGGGGACACATACCTGCACCAGCTTCTTGGGGAAGGGTCCTCGCTCATTCTCAGGGCAGTTGATGGGGGGGATGACCCAGTCCCTCTTCTGCCGCTGGAGGCCGTGTCCATGCTCCGGGAAGATCAGCGTGTCCTGTGGGATGGAGAGTGGGGCTGCAGGGCCATGGAAGGACACGGCTCTTCCTGGAACCTCCGGGCAGGTGGCCGTGCAACACCCCCGGCCCCACTGCGACGGTCCCACCAGCAGGAGGAGGAGGAAGGTGAAGGTGCAGAGTGCCATGACTGCAGCTGCACTGGCTGTTCCCCCCGAGGTTCCAGCTGGGAACCTTCCCTGTTGCGTCAGTGACCTTGGCCAGGAAAGCAGAACCGCCTTTCCAGAGCTGCCAGCCCGGGGGGGGCCTGGGGGTGCCGTATGGGGGGACCCAGCACACGAGAAGCTGCTCCAGGCTGGGCGGGACGAACCCCCATGGTGGCCATGGGAACCCCCAATTCAGTGGGGCTGGGGACACACACAGGTCCCCCCCGGAGAGTTCCAGTGCACCCATAGATGGCAAAGTGGGGAGGAGGCAGCCGGGGGTGGCACGGAGGAATGGAGAGGGGGGGCTGTTCCTGCGGGGATGATGGTGGGAGGTGTCAGGGTTCATGGGAACACCGGGAGGGACGAATGGCGGCACCACGAAGGTGCCTGGAGATACCGGGATGCCCGGGCGTGTCCACGGGGCTGCGCTGAGGGGCCCGGGGCACCGGGGGGCGGCACTGAGAGACGGGGGGTGCCTGGCGGGGAGTGGGTGGTGCCCGAGGATTGCCGGGCCCTGCCGGGGAGTGCCAGGGCGATACCGATGCGCACAGACCGGCGAGGTGCCCCACGAGTAACTGGGGGTGACCAGGGGGTTAACAGGGAGTACCGCGGGTTGCCAGGGCATTCCAAGAGGTCATCAAGAGGTGCCCCAGGGCTCCCGGGAGGTATTACGGATTGACAGGAGGATTTCAGAGGGGTGCCGGGTATGCCCGGAGGGTATTGAAGGTTCCAGTACTGGGAGTGCCCGAGGGGTAGCGGGCTGTGCCTGGATTTGACGGGCGGGTGCCTGAGAGGTAACATGGGGTACTGGGGATTGCCGTGAGGTTCCAGGGGAATACCGGGGTTGCCCGGGTGGTATCGGGGTGTTGTATCGTTGTATCGGGGGCGGCCGGAGGTTTCCAGAGGAGTACCGCGGTGTAACGGGAATTGCCGGGGGTGTTGTAGGGGCTGAACCCCCGGTGGGAGGGTCGGGGGGTAATGGAGGAGTCCAGGGCATTACTAGGGGATGCCTGGGGCGTGCTGGGAGCGCTCTCCGGGGCAGGGCGGTACCTGCGCGGCCACCGCCTCACCTGGGGCGTTGCGGGGCGGGACGGGGCGGGACGCGGCGGGCGGCGGCCGGGGCGGCGGGGGGGGGCG